>CM074720.1:225035035-225237535 GCA_037306005.1 Rhinophrynus dorsalis | reverse complement strand
CATGGCACAGGTAGTATATCAGAAAATACTACTTTAGAGTTATTTTGCTTAAGCTTTTATCCTAAGTCCCTGAAATCTTTCTTAATGTACCTCTTTTGTTCCACTAACTTTGTCATTGGTACCAACATGTACCATGACAGCTGGGTCATGCCCAGCCCCTCCTAATAATCTATCAACCCAATCTGCCACATGTAGAACCAGAGCACCCAGGAGACAGAAAACTGTTCAGTTGTAGTGATGCTCGAGACAGATGGTCTTAGCCCATGAGCCCTCTTCAGGGGCTCCACAGAAAGAAGCTCCCAGGTATGCTTATTAAATACTGGTCTTGGAGAACCATTTCACACACAACTGATTTTATAGTGGCCACTGGGATGATCTGTACAGACTAATCCAAGTGGAGGTTTAGTTTTCAAAGGTTAATGTTCCTGTAATAAATGACTTACCATTATATCTTTGAGGTACCGTTGTCATATAGTCTTGATATGGTTCTTTTTCACATTGTAGTTTTTGTTTGTTTGTTTCCAGCTAACACCAGTGATAGTGAGGAGCTCTCTGCTGGTGAAAGCCTTACAAAGATGCAATCTGCAAAATCTCTTTCTGGGCTGAAGTCGCATCATACCAAAGTTACAGCTAGAATACATTCTCCTGGAAAATATTCCAAAGGCAGAGAATCATGTCAGAAGGAATATAATGATCATCTACCTAAAGTTTACAAATGGAGTTTCCATATGTGTAGGTCCCTTACTCTCCACTTGACTTAGTACATTTTTTGTTTTATGTTTTCTTTACCAATATTGGAGCTCTCAAATTGTGTTGTACAAACATTTTAGGAGACTACATTAGAAAAGGCACGCTCTCAGTTTGACATCCATGATGCATCATGAACATCAGGCTTAGTCAGTTGTTCTACCTCCAGCTATTGTGGACTACAACTTCCATACTCCCCAACCAGCCATTATCTGTTTGCGGAAGATCAGTTTTAGTCCCCAGCAGCTAGAGGAAAAACTGACTACCCTTGATGTACACATAAGATCAGATTTGCATCTCAGGCCTTACCCATAGGCCTTACTTTTGGCTCCTCTAGATCCATTTGTGGTCACAGCCTGTCCCAGACCTAGTCACTCTTTCCTGACACACAAAATATAATTCACATATGACATAGAAAGTAAAAAAGATATTTAGCCCTGATACATTAGAGACATTTTGAAAGCATTGTTTTGCACTGCACAGGTGATGTCTCTAGCATATAAGGGGTTAAATAAATTGGCCAGTTCAGGGGTATGTAATTTGATAACTAAATTGACCAAATTAGTGCATAAACGACACTAGGCCATTTTGTCTGCTGCAGTCACATTGAGACTGCATTGGCCACACCCACAATTCAACATGATGGGTGTGGCATACATAAAGAAATAAGGCATCCCTATGTTAAAAAAAAAAAAAAAAAAAAATGGCTGTTTGAAAACTCTGATATAAAGAGTCAATTTTGGTATCACTTTTTTGACTAGAATTTTCAAAAGCATAACTTCCCTTTTGAAAGCTTGATGGTATTATCACTGTTTTGTCAGAAAATGGTGGAAAGAAACACATTATACACTCATTTTGGTCCTTGTGTACAAGAGAAATGTGGATTAATCTTGGAGCAAATCAGCTGCATCGTGGAGCACCTATAAAATTCCTTTCTCTGTCATCCAATATAGGTTACTGGTAACTTTGGGTAGGCGATCCACCCCTTTAAGTAGGCAGGAACAATCCTAGAAGTGAATGCAGGGGTGGAGCCTACCTTCCCTCCTTGGCTGCAGCTAGCCAATCAGTCCCAGTAAGATTTGTTCCTTGGACGAAGGCTGATTGCCATCACTGACAATGCCCTTAGATGTGGCTAGCTTAGTATCCAGGTGCTTAGGTGGACCTTAAGCCCTGGGGGAAAATCTTGGTTACAAGTTTTTTCTTCAGGAGTTGCCCACTGAGGCTTCTTCTTAATACATGGTAATCTGAAGACGGAAGATCTGCAGGAAAGGTGAGCAACCCTTTGAGTGCTGAGGTCCACATGTCCCACACTGCCCCTCTGTACAGGGGTTTTTCCTTTGGAGTTCCTATTGCATACTCCTGCACGCATTGTATCAGTCTGTTGGGTGTTTTGGAGCAAGTTTCTGTGGTAACTTAACCCTTTGGTTGCTGGCACTTTCTCTACTGGGCTCAGTGTTTATAGGAGGATGTGCCCTTAAGGCAGTGGGCCTTTCTATTGATTTGCTCACTTTTCCTCATTATTTTAGAACGTTAAAGGCCTATTCCTAAATGTTAACGAATTTGGATATTTTTAACACCAGGTGCCCTTACTGTGGCCATTTTGGATTCATACACAGGGCATATATGGAATATATCTCACCTCTGGTTGCACCTAGTAGGATATGGGTTGGATCATAGTGCACATCATATAGAGCACAATCTAGCAACACCCCCCACACACATATTCACACACCCCTTATCAGGGACCAGTGTTTTACATGGCAGGAGAGCCACAGTGACATTTTAAAGGGAAATTACTAAATTTCCCAGTAACCACTGTTTCTGGGCTTTCTGGCATGGGAAGAGAGGGTCTTAGTAGAATCCTCTTCCTTTTTGGATTCTGCATGCTGAGCATGGGCTGATCTTTCCGTCCTGTTTGCCAGTTGAACTCCTTGCAGTCAGATAAGTACCTTTGCATACTTTATGGTACTTTTGTCCTGTCTTTCGTCTACTTTTGACTGTCTTTTATACTGTTTTGTGGGGGTTTCTGACTATAGCAGAATCTATGGGACACATGAGTAAGTCCAAGGCTAAGGATTCTGGGGTCCCATTCTTATTCATGCAAGACTGGGCTACCTATAGAATATTCTGGTACATTGTCCCTCTCGCACAGTGGCCCCTACACCACTTACAGTGCTCTCATTTGCTGACCAGGAACCAGTTTAGGTTAAGACTATTGGTCTGCGGGACACCCCCCACCCCAGCAGGTTCCTGAGTCACATATTTTGCAGCAACATACTTATTGGGAGTGCCTCTGCTGGGAAAAGGGAGACTGAAGGTGATGGCTTGGACTTGTCTATTTCCCTTGGGGATTATAATGAGTATGAATCTAGCCCCGCTGTAAAGGGGTTCATTCAGGTGGTCTTAGAGGCTCCACATCTCAGACACTGGATTCCAGTTCCTCTTCCCCTGACATTTTTAAGAGATGCAAGAAGAGTTTCCGATCTTTCCTCCTCACCATTCCTTGGACCAGGCATGGAATGGAATAAGCAGGACAGGAGACTGTTCCTTAATCATCATGCTTCTAATCTGTATCCCTTTTTGGCTGAGGCCTTAGAACAGAGGGCCATCCCTCTTGAGGTTGGTCCCCTTGTTTCTTATCTTGCCAAGAATATGAAGTTTCATCTGATGAATGTCAAAGTCTTTAAGGATCAGGCAGATAAATGCCTGATATCCTTTCTGAAAGCAAAGTTTGCGGCCTTTTGCTCAGCCTTATGTCCTCTATTTGCCATTGCCTGGGTAACGCAGACCATGGCTGTAGGGGGTGAGCAACTCTTGGATGCCATCCAACAGGTCATTGTTAAGGATGACCTGTTGGCTTTGCTTTCCCATGGTCTTTGTAGGTAATGCTTTCGTGCTGAATCGGCCTTTGATGCTGCTAAATTTTCTGTCAGGGACTCTGCCTTTTCAGTAGCCACGTGTTGCACTTTGTGGCTTAAGATCTAGTAGGCTGACCAATGCTCCAAGAAGTCTCTGGTTTCCTCTTCCCTTTTCTAGGCAAATACAAAAGCCATGCCACTTGGGGCAGGAGTACTTTACTGTTAAAGCATGCCTTTTTTCCATGGAAGACGTGCAGTTTTCATTAACCCCGCCAGGTCGGGTAAGTGCCTAGGTCACAGATTCCCCAGGCAGAACAGGTGTGTTCTCCCCCAAAATCAAACATACTTGGGTAGACAAGGAAACTGCTCAAAAGCTTAAGGCTGAAAGTGCAACCTCCACAAGACTCTCAGGTGCCTGGTCTATCTGACCTTAGGAGGTTAGCTCCCTTTTGGAAGAGTATTGTATAGACATGAAGTCCTTTCCTACTCAGTGCCTCAGCTGCTGGAGTCTTTGCTCTTTGTCACAGCTGCTATCTACCCAGGAGTATGAAGAAAAAGAAAAGAGGTACTCATAGGGTGAGTCAGGGCTCAAAATTTCCACTCGCCACTAGCCAATGGAGAGTGAAAATTTAGCCCTGGCGAGTAGAAATTCAGCCCTGGTGGGTATGTTATGGCTTGCAGTGGCAAGTAACTTTTCAGGTCTGGCTAGTAGCAAAGGACTTAAAATTATAAGCCCTGGGGTGAGTATGTTCAACAAAGATAAAATCTGGATAATGGAGCCAAAAACATACTCACAGTTCTAAAGGCCATCAGTTATCTTCCAAGCAAACATGTTGGGTATCTTATACTGCCCACAACACCGTTTCTTCAAGCTGCTCCCCAAGAAGACACTCAAAATGAAGAGAGAAAAGACACAGAATCCAGCCCAAAATAAGGGGAACTCTTATTCTCAATAAACTGTATAGCATATATAGATAAAAGGATTTACTCACATGTCCATTGTATACCGGTTGGATTCAATGCAACTGGTAAAGCAACAGGGGAAATGCCTGCCCCTGGTCTGGGAGCTCCATGGCTTAAATCAATATTAATATTTCATTAATACAGTACAATTGAGTCTTCAATACAGTTTTCTATACCAATCTGTAGTTTTTTAACCATGTATAAGTTTAATGTTTTGCTTTTATCCTATAATAGTGTTTCCCCCTCCTTCCCCTTTTACTTAACTCAAGCAGCCTCAGCAAGCCGGTTCGGACAGATCGCAACAAGGGACAACCTTCTTTCAACATAAGGAAAGAATATTGTCCTTCGCTGTGATCTGTTTGGTCCGATGACCATATTGCAGATAAGAGGGTAGGCGGCCTGAGGTAAGTTAAAGGGAATGGAGGGGGAAATTTTATTTTGGAATAAAAGTAAAACAAACTTATACATGGATATAAAGCTACAGATTTGTATAGAAAAGTACATAGAAGGCTCAATTGTTCTGTAAAAATGAAATGTTATCCCTTTAAAAGAGCAAATGATGATCGGTACACCAAAGTTGAAATAATGTGTCGATATTTATTAAAATATATATATATAGATATATAGATAAAGATATATAAATATATAAAGTTAAAATAAACAGAAAAGCCCAGGGGAGTTTCTAGACTCCCTAAAGTTGAAGGACGCTTATCTGCTTATCCTGATCAATCCATACCATTAGAGCTTCCAGTTCACTGGCCTTAATTTAGTCTATAGTCAGCTCCTCGTATCAGCCCTGGTGGCTGACAACCACATTCAAGGAAGTCACTACCTAGTCCCTACCTAGACTACCTTTTACTCAAGGCTTATTCCAAAGTTATCTTGCGCACGCAGATTCAAGAGTGCATATCCATTCTGGAGCAGCATGGCTGGGTACCAGTTTCAAGAAATCCTCTGTGATTCCATCCCATGTAGTTTATTTTCACAGTATGAGATTTGATACTCTCCAAAGGAGCGGGTTTTGTCCAGATGACAAAATTCTGTCTGTCTCTTCAGATGTCCCAGTCAATATCCTGGCCATCTGTGATGGTGTGGGAGTGCATGAAGGTCCTGGGTTACTTGGTTTCTGATCTGGAGGCAGTTCCGTTTGCTCAATTCCACATATGCAAATTACAACTGGACATTCTCAGGAATTGGTCAAGACATTAGCCTCAACTGTCCTGTGTCATGTCTGTCCCTCCTGGGACATTCATTTAATAATCCTGATCGGGTCATTGTCACCAAAGATGCCAGTCACTCGGCTGCGGTTTTGCTCTGGGCCTCTGGCAGCCCAGGGCCTTTGGACGGGGGAGTAGAACCTTCTGGCCATCAATGTACTAGAGCTGTGCACATTTCACCTCGTGCTACATCATTGGTTTTAACCCCTGCATGGGTTCCTGCGTGTATATAGACCAAAAATTCAACAGCTGTGGCTTACATCAACCACCAGTAGTGAGACGGCTTGGGCAGAGGTCCAAAGGATTCTCTTGTGCGCCAAGGCCCGTGTGCCAGAGCTATTCCTACTTCACAATCCGGTTGTAGAAAATGTGGTGGCAGACTTTCTTAGTTGCCAATTCCTGGATCCTGAAAATTGAGTCAGTGTGTTTTCAACTCTATCGTCTGCTGTTTGGGGCTCCTGATGGTGGATCTCATGGCCTCTCATCTGAACCGAAAGGTTTGTCGGTTCTGCACCAGGTTGTGTGGTCCTAGAGTTCTTGCTGTGGATAATCCTGTGGAACTTTGCTCTTGAGTGTGTCTCCTCCAACCCCCCCCCCCCCCCCCCCCCCGCGTATAATAAGGTTTGGTTCCTCTTCTACAAGTGGTGTGCTGACCAAGGCTTACGTCTGTGGCCATTTCTGCCTCAGGTAGTTTGACCTTTCTTCAGGATGGTGTTTAGAAAGAACATAGTTCCATCAGATTTCAGATATCCACTCTTTCCTCTTGGGTTCCCTTTTCAGGAGATTCACTTTTCTTCTTTCACTTTGGTTTAGCTTTCTCTTGGCTTTTTTATATGTTAAAACTGAGCGTAGTGGGTGAGGGTAAAGTGGAAGGGTGGAGGGAGTATCCACCTGAAAGACTTGTATTTTCCTTCTAATTTCATTTCGTCCACACACACAAATTATATACCCTTTTTTAAGAATAAGTAGGGCTTTCTATATGGATAACCCAGCATTTAATTTGATAATACAAAAACGTAAAACAATTGGAGAAGAAAACTTTATAGGATTTCCTTTGATAATTTGTGCTCATTTTGTCCATGTTTAACAGGAACTGGATAAAAGCTTTTAACGTTCATTTACACCTCCCAACTGTACCTTTTTAGGGGGTTACTGTCCCTCTGAGGCTAGATCCCTATGCTCACTCTATCCCACATTGGTGTCCCTCTTTTAGGTGGTGTGTGTGTGTGTGTGTGTGTGTGTGTGTGTGTGTGTGTGTGTGTGTGTGTGTGTGTGTGTGTGTGTGTGTGTGTGTGTGTGTGTGTGTGTGTGTGTGTGTGTGTGTGTGTGTGTGTCGGGAGGGGGATATAATTCAATTACCCTTGAACTACAATGCTCACAGTAATGAAATAACACTCTCCATGGCTCAAATACTATGAAGATTAATTGGAGCTGGTGTTTTTGCGAAACAATACTATCCCTTTAATTAGTATATGAAAGGTCACTGAAAACCTTCTTTAACATATGAAACATTACTGAAAAACTGGATTTGAATATGAAAGGTCACTGAAATAGCATCATTAACATATGAAGCTACAAGGGTATTATTGCATTAGCATATGGTACCAGGTATGAATAGCTCCTTAAAGGAATAGTAATATTTAAAATGTAAAAAAATATATATGTTGTAGGGTTTATCCCCCTGAGTAAAACAAAGCTACTCCCACTGCTGAGAAGTTTGTTATTCAAAATTACATTTCCCATTGATTTAAATGGTGTATTTAACCCCCTTGAAGTCTAAAGCGGTTTCCAACACATTGCTTGCTGACCCCACAAGCATTCAAGTGATTAAAAGCTCCATTTAAATTGAAGAGAATCTTGATTATTTTCATGTGTCCCCTAATATGATATAGTTGATTTGCTCCAGAATTATACTGCATTCGCTTCCAGAATACTGCTGTAGGTATTAAATTTTGCAACATATGGCCAACATTGCTAACTGAACCACACATGGGTCAGTGGGAATGCAGGAGACCAAAAGAGAGAGTTATACAGTGCATCACCTGAGAGCCTTTCATTTCTCTTACTCTCCAACACACTTCCTCCTGTGCATTGAATATTTTAATCTTTCTTCCTAATCTCTTTGTATCTGTTAACCCTTTCAGTAACAGAGATATCCAACACACTGCAATGCAATGCATTGGATACCTCCCTGGCACTGAAAGGGTTGGGTTGTAGTTTTAAAGTTGACCTATTTAATGTATGAAATTAATTTTTAGCGGACCTTGAAAACATGACAACTGTGGAACGCATTGCATTTCTCCAGGAAAAGCTCCAAGACCTTAGGAAACATTACCTGTCATTAAAATCTGAGGTTGCTTCCATCGACAGACGAAGAAAGCGTTTTAAAAAGAAGGAAAGGGAAAGTAGGTTACTTTTTTCAAATTCTTTTTATACCTTTATCCTGTGCCTCCAGGGTACTGAATTTTGAAGCACTTTTTGCATAGCAGTGATGCAATGAAGCCAGTGTGAAGTAAGATGTGGGCTTTACTTGCTTATGGACAAATCATGGACAATTGTTACATTGAACAGTGGAGTAATTCTGGTGCAAACAAACTACACTGCTTGGGGAAATTAACTTTTCTATTTACTTAAAGTGGAACTATCATGCAGATATGTGTCCCCCAGTTAATTGTTAGTATAGGGTAATCATTGATATTAGGGGTACACTGAATTGAAAATTCTGAACCGAAAACGAAACTTCAGGATGCACTTGGCTGAAAAACTGAAAATTGCCCTTTTTTTTTTTTTTTTTTTTTTTTCCCCACCCACCTTTTTTAAAATAGTTTTTGGGGTAATTGTATTATATTGGATCCGGAAGTGAGATGGGAGGATAACAGATCCAGATGTCATCCGGATCAACTATTGTGCAATGTGCCTGAACTGCCAGCACTTTTTTGCCAGCTTGCCCACAGCTTTGGTGACGGTACATACTATTTCTTGCCTCCACGGATTTTCGGCCATATTTTTTTTTATTTTGGCTTTTTGCCGAAAATGCCATTTTCGGCCGAAACATTTCAGCTACCGAAACTTTGGTGCACCCCTAATTGATGTAATGTTATGCTTATTAAGTGCTGGCATTATTTGGAATCATAAGTTTGTATGAGACTCCCCTCAAGACGACAGCACAGACATCTTGGCAAAGAGAGATCTGTGCACCTGCCCTGTCGGTCCCTGCCTGTACCGAGAAATCCAGTGCAACTCCCCCTTTGGCAAATAACCTACCAATGAGGCAGCCGGGACGGGGCAGCACAGACGCACAGATATCTCTTTGCCAAGATGTCTGCGCTGTCATCTTGAGGTGAATCTCATACGAACTTATGATTCCAAATAATGCCGGAACTTAATAAACATTATAACACTATATCAATGATTACTGCTATGCTAACAATTAATTGGGGGGGGGGGCAATAATATCTAAATGATCTGCTTTGAAAGGCCTTTTAATGGATAACTCTGTAGCATTCAAAGGACTGGAAGCCCCCTTTAGTCCATGGGGATTTTAGGAATATTTTTCCCCTGCGGTGCATATGGATTGCCCTAGAATTACTTAACTCTTTCTTTGGAAAAAAGAATGATTTAGTGCCCCTCAAGTGATACCGGCAGTAAGAGCACTTGCATACATTCGCAGGGCTGGATTTGCATCCCAGACGCCCCTAGGGCAAGGCACGTTAGGTGCCGGCCATGGACGCCCTCCGCACTCCTCACATGACTCTTCGCCAGTCCCATCTGTCAGAAAACACCCTTGGCCTATAAAAAGCAAGAATGAAAAAAGCTATAACTCCTCAGTTGCGTGAGAGATCTCCAAAGCATTGCTCTACTATGCATGGCAATCTCTCTCACATCCAATGGGTTAAAAAATAACCTGTAAAGGGGTATATGGTGCAAGTATGTTGAAGCTGCTCTGGTGACGTCCACAATTCATAATGTGTATATGGCGAGTACCTCTGAGGTGCCCCTCAAAATTTGGATTTCTAAGCAGTTGGCTACTATACCTATTGGGAAATCCAGCCATGTACATTCAGATATGAAAATGAGTGCTGTTAAGTCTTTTATGCCAAGTCAAAACAATCTCACAGGTACTTTGTAATGTTTACTGCTTACCAGAAATGCTATGACTAAAAGTAATCATGTAAGAAGACCATGTTTGTGTCCTTAAATCTCCTGTTAATGATAAACCTACATATACACTGCAAGGCTGATTTTCTAAGTAGGACAATTCCAGTGCCAACCAATTGCACCATAGGGGACCAATATGAATTCCCATTTATTTAAATGAAACTTTTAACTCCTTGAATGCTAGAGAGGTCTCCAGAGCATTACTTAGTAATGTGCCGGAGACCACTCTAGTAGTTAAACTGTTACATTCATGTGAATTTTGTTGGCAATGGTACATTTGGTTCTCTGTAGAGCTGATCCACTCTGCTTCTTATACATATGGAACATTGAATTGTCCAGCAATTACCATAAACATAATGATCTGTCTGATACATTTTTCTTCTCTTTTTTTTTTTTTTTCCCCTCACAGGTGCAGTTGTATCGTCCACATCTTCGTCACCATCCTCAAGCTCAATCACGGCAGCAGTTATGTTAACTTTAGCTGATCCATCTTTATCCAGCTCATCACAGAATGCAATGCCAGTGGAGTGCAGGTGACAGGAGGACTATTCAATGCACTTTGCACTTACAAGTTATCGAGGCCATGGATATATTTTTATACTGCACAGCCAGCAGCACAAGAATCAGACGGGCACTATTTTCTATTGCATTCTTGGTGTGCTGTCCTTGCACTTAAGTGCACTTTTTATGAAGTAAAAGTACAATAAACTGCTTTTCTTCAAGCAATAATTGTTTCCACCTAGTATGGGAGTTTGATGTTTGGCTCAGAGGCCTTCTCCTGTGGCAGTGGGAGGCTACTGGTTGCTTATGAGTACTCTTTAGTAGGTATACTGTGCTCTTTGCAAGTGGCTTTTGGTATTGCAACTTACTGTATAATGAAAAAAACATTGTCAAAGAGGGAAAATGTAATATATTACAGTTTATTTATGGAAACAAACTTGTTTTCATGTCTGCAATCCTGTGTGACTTCAGATAAACAAAGCACAGAATATTTGATTCTATCATTATTAATATAATTTATAATATTGCCTCCATTCTACAAACAATAAATTGGGAACACCCTTGGCAAATCCCAACTCACGTTTACATGTAGTTTGAGCTGGCAGGCTTCCTAAATATGCTTAAATTAGGCTGCAGATGTTTGTGATTTTTCCATTTCTAAATTTTGCCATGTTCTGCATAGGTCAGTATTTTTATAAGTGTGATATTGTCATCACACATGAGGAGAATATGGCTAATAAAGTTGTACAGATGTGTAATGTATTACATTATTTGTATTACATTACATATACAATGAATTATATTTTTAAGCTTTCTTGTAAATGGTGGTTTTTATTTCAGATTCAAAGCACAGCAACAGAAAAATGTTGCTGATTTTTTTTTTCTTTACTGATTTTTAATCACTAGCCAAAAAAGCCAATATAGCAAAAAATAATATAAAGGTTTTGCTTGGGGAAAAATGTGCCCGAGCTTACTATGAGCCTTATACACAAAAGAAAAGAAGAGCAATTCTGGAGCAAACCATCTGCACTATAGGGGAGAAATAAAATTTGCCATTGATTTAAAATTGGGATTTTAATCTATTGAATGCTAAGTAGGTCTCCAATGCATTGCTGCATTGGACACCGCTCCAGCATGAAAGGGGTTAAAAGACCCATTAATTCAAAATATATTTGGGAATTTGTATTTGTTTCATATAGAGCAGTTTTCCCCCAGAATTGCTTTTCCCTACTGTCCTGCATAAGGCCCTATTAGTGTCAGATCGGTACTAGATTCTAATGTGCAGCTTTGAAAGGCATTTGTACAGTATATGAGTGGAAATAGTAATTGAAGCTGTTAGATTGCACTGTTAATAAATTACACTGTACAGGTTGTTTTACTGTTTTAATTATGTCTGTATGTATCTTTTGAAAATGGCGTTGGCATGTTTTGTTTTTCATACTATAATGGTCAACATCTCCCAATGTTTTTGTTTGTAGATAATTGAGTGTGAACATTTACATTTAACTTTTTATAAGGAATACATTTCAATCATGTATACTGGTTTTGTTTGTACTGGACCATAACGGTTTTTGGAGCTGCGGAAAATTGCCATTATGAATTATAAGAAGGTATACAATATTTATTAAGTTCTATAGATGGTGAACAATGTATTATATTGTAAAAAATGTAATAATAGGCCTCAGAAATAAAATGCCATAGTTTGTGAATCTTTTGTCCTTTTTTTTAATTCTCTCCTTTTTAACAGATTGTAAAATACATATTTTTAAAATGAAAATCGGGGTCAGTAATTGGCTGGTTGGAGATAATGGGAATTGTAGTGTCCAACAGCCAACGATTAATTACCTTGATGTAAAGTGTGAAACATTTTCAATATCTTCAAAAACATAGGCTTTGGATTTGTAACTCGGTAGTTTTGTATTTTTTAAAGGGATAGTAGTAATTCATTTTTGCAGGAAATAATACTGAATGTGTTAAAGAAATAAAGGAAAGCATCTATGTATTTTTTTCCATAACTTTAAGAATTTAGGAGCAATTGCATTCTAAAGTTTACCTCTCCTGCCCCTTTTATGTATGTCACCGCTCAAGGTGTCAGACTTGGATTTTGGTCTGTGGACCTGTCAGATCGTAGGGAGACTGAAATAGGATTGGATACAAGGAAATATTTATGACAACAGTCTGCAAAGTGGGCATGATGTTTATGGAAGTAGACCATCGTCATGAATATTTCCTTCGTAGCCACTCCTATTTCAGCTCTCCAGACGATCCATCCGGTCCGCAGACCAGAATCCAATTCTGACCACTTGAGAGATGACGTACGTAAAAGAGGCAGGGGGGGTAAATGTTAGAACGCAATTGCTCCTAAACTATTCAAGTTATGGAAAAAATACATAGATGCTTTTGTTTATTTGTTTAATACATTCAATATTATTTCCTGCAAAAATGAAGTATTACTATCCCTTTAAAAAAAAAAAAAAACACCATTAGAGATTTTTTGTGTGCCATAAATTTTCAGTTGAAGAGAAAAAAAAAAAAAAGTAATATAAATGAAAAGGCCATTCCCTACTGCTGCCAGATAACGATTATGAAGTAGAGATTAGTATGTGTCCAAGCACACTTTCCCACTGTACACAGTGCAAAACGACACGAACAGTGTGTGCTGAAGAGCATAGCAGCACAATTGTTGCTCACTTTTGTCTGTGGAGCAAGTGGTCAGTGCAGAGACACACAGGCCATCTGTTACTGTGTATATACAGTGTACAGAGCTAAAGCCAGAATGCTACCTATAAGCATTTGTCCGTTTAACCATTGCCTAATTCCAGCCATGTAAGTATAACGAATTAAGCAAGGCACAACAAATATACAGTACTTAGAATGGTTCAGTGGATAGATGGCAACTTTGTAATTCTTTGTAGTTTTACAGCAAGAGGAGTCATTATTAGAGGAGGAGATGGAATTGATTGTAGAATAAGAGAGGAGAAAGGGGAGCAGATATTTGAAGTGGTGGTAGTGAACAGGGGAAAAGAAAATTTGTAGTGAGGTTAGGCATTAGTATAGTGGGTCACTTAAAGAAAAAGAGTGCTAAGGATTGTAAGAGGAGGTGGTAGGTATGATAAGGTAATAATACTGGAGGAGATATATGTATGTATTTTTATTTATATAGCACCATACATGTACAATAGTAATAGTACAATACAAAAATACAGGACCGGTTAAAGGCATCAGGCTAATGTGCAATCAATACATTGGTGTGGGGGGCTGCAGCAAAGGGAATCATACATTGAGAAAGAGATCCTGCCTCAAGGAGCTTACAATGTAATTAGAGATAAAAATGAGTATCTACAAAAGAGAAAAGAAAGGGGTTTAGATATTGAATAGTGTAGCAAGAAAGACAGGCAGGAGGTAATGGTAGAGAATGTTGAAAGAAGGATGGGAGACCAAGTAGGTCATGACTGGAAGGTGGGATCTGGAAGGATGTTGTATGTGAAAGTTGTGTTTTAAGAAAAGTTGAGGACTGAAGGGGTAGGAAAAGAGGAGGATGTGATGATGGAGATATAGTTGGAGAGTTAAAGCAGAGGTTTTTGGAGGGAGTGATGTGAAGAGGAGGAGAATGGATGATAGTTGAGGGAGAAGAGTTCTATTTGTTGGAGGGAGAAAAAGAGGGAGGATAGGAAAAATGCAGGAGGTAGGAGTTGCATTTCTCCAGGTCACTGTTTTTTTTTATGTATTTTTTGTTTCCATGCAGAAGACCTAATCAGTAATTACTGACAACACAAACTCCCCCATTAACTCTGTATTGTAAATGTGTGCTTTCTTTTATTATTGTTATATTCCTTTATCAGTGATACCCAATCATATTTTTCCTCAGGAGGCAAGACTGAAAAAAGAACAGAGAATGTAAGGCAACATGCTACCAAATCATGTAATGGCATTATAGACAAACAAGCACAAAATTATAAGCAATCTGTAGCTAAGCTAATAAACTACCTTACCCTTTTTGCATGCAAGTGTATATTAAGGAGACATTGTATGCTATTCAGTTTTAAGTGTCCTTCCTAGAAGAACAAGATGATCTCAGTAGAGAATGTATTAAGTGATAGTAATGTCTAGTTAAAATGATTTTGCTGAGTCTTCTGTATATTAATACTAACATATTGTGCTATATTTAAGTCTTCAAAAATTATTCAGCTATAAAGGTCCTCCTCCCACCCCCTTTCTGGCGGCCTCCCTCTGGGCCTGTAATCAGGTCATGTGACTCGACAGCTGCAGCGGTGACCGACTTCAGTAAGTAAGTATAAGGGAAATCCTGCCCCCTTGTTTACTGAAGTTTGTCCTTCGCTGCAGCCGCCTGGACCAGACTGCAGCTTCTGCTGTGACGTAGCAGAAGGAGTGGGCCGTTAATTTTTATTTCTGCATAACTTTTAAACTACAATAAAGTAAGGATTTAAATATAACACAATATGTTAGTACTAATATACAGAAGACTCGGCGAAATCATTTTAAGCAGATATTACTAACTTTTTAAGTATTTTTTCATTTAATTTTAGTTTTTTTATAGATTGATACATATGTAACAGATATTTGTTACATGGAACCTAGAGAGACTACTGTCTATGCTTCTTTTACTGGGAAAGGAGCTCCAATTGTCCTCTACATCTGTATTCCCTCCATGTTGGGAGCTGGGCTGGGATTCAGTTTGCTGAATCTGATCTTATATCAAAATTGGAGCTGGTAGTGGGGTGCTGGGAGTATATCCAAAGGGAAAAAAATATATATTTTTTTGTTCAATATGGAAGACAGGAACCATGGGTTAAAGTATCTTCTGGCCAAGAGGGCAGGGCACTTGCCTTAAAAAGCTCTCTGGCGGCAGAGACTCCCACCCTGCTCCATTTTACCAGATTTAAAAGTGACCTCAAAGGAAGTGTATCAAGGCAAATATTCTAAGCTCTCTTTTAATTTTTAATTTTCTGTAGGATGGGCTGTATAATCCACTATTCGACAGGCTCTGATTTTTTTTTTACCCTCTTTGTTGTTTTTTTGGTTTGTTTTAAAGCGTGTCTATTGCTTTATGCTTAGATGAGATTATGATTTATTATGTGTTCTCACCAAAGCTTGCATGTTATATTGTGTAACTTTGTTACTTAGTTTTGTTCTGTTTGTATTGATGTTTTGTTTATTTAGTTGTGTTGTATTTTGTTTTACTCTTGTTGCATGGTGGTATTGTTGTGTCCATTGACTTTGCTCATTGCTGATGCTATAGACAGTTGCTAAGTGACACGCAGATCTTGCAGATGACATCACTGGCAGGTCCACATGTCTGCAACGGGTACACTGTCTTTTGCATCCTGCTGTGTGTATTCGATGGGGTAAGATATAGTTCTTGTTTATTTATTAATATGGGTGATATGTGTTGTACTTAGCCCTGGGGAAGGTCCTAGAACGGACTGAGAATTCTTGGGTACTAAACCTTCATCCTTTATTTGATTTGCCCTTGTGCTGACCATGTTCTTCATACTGGGCTCCAGGTAGAATATATCTGTGTGTATGTGTACAGTACTGTGCAAATGTTTTAGGCAGGTGTGAAAAAATGTTGTAAAGTAAAAAAAAATAGACATGTTAATAGTTTATATTTATCAGTTAACAAAGTGCATAGTGGGTGAACAGAAGAAAAATCTAAATCAAACCAGTATTTGGTGTGACTATTCTTTGCCTTCAAAATAGCATCAATTCTTCTAGGTACACTTGCACAAAGTCTGGTATAATTGTTTAATCATACACCTGACTATATGCCTACACTATCCCTAACAGGTGCTAATGATCATCAATTTAATATGTAGGTTGAAACACAATCATTAACAGAAACAGCTGTGTAGAACAGCCAAACTCTGCTTACAAGGTGAGGTTGCTGAAGACAGTATAATGTCAAAAGTCCTATACCATTGCAAAATAAGCACAGCAACAAGACACAAGATTGTTAAACTGCATCAGCAAGGTCTCTCCCAGGCAGAATTTCAAGGCAGACAGGGGTTTCTAGATGTGCTGTCCAAGCTCTTTTCAAGAAGCACAAAGAAACAGGCAAAGTTAAGGACCATAGATGCAGGTCTGGTCAGAAGTGGTCCTTCATGGAAGACTTGTGCCCAAAAAAACCATACCTCCTATGTGGAAACAAGGCCAAGCAACTCAACTATGCAGGAAAACACAGGAACTGGGATGCAGAAACACGGCAGCAGGTGCTCTGGACTGATGACTGTTTTTGAAACAAATATTTTTGAAAGCATTCTTACTTTACAGCATTTTTTCACACCTGCCTAAAACTTTTGCACAGTACTGTGTATGTATGTGTATGCATATATATATAATAATAATAATAATTTGTGATTTTTATAGTATTTTTCTTCCTGTGAGACTCAAAGCGCTTTACAAATATACAAACAGAAAAACTGAAGAGTTCCTTGTGGTCAGATGAGTTGACTGAATGCCTGATAAAAGAGATGGGTCTTTAGCTTTTTTTAAGTCTGTAATGATGTTGCTTCTCTGAGAATGGTAAAGAGTTCCAGAATGTGGGGGCAGCGTGGCTGAATGCCTGGGAATCTGAGGTTGTCTTTATTCTGGGTACTGACAGGAGGGATCTGTTGGCTGACCGCAGTGAGTGGGATTGAATATAGGGTGTCAGGAGCTCTTTCAGGTACTGTGGGCCTTGATTATTTAAGGCTTTGAAGGTCAGCAGGCCAATTTTAAAATATGTTCGCCATTTAATTGGAAGCCAGTGCAGCAAGTGGAGAACAGGGGTTGTGTGACATGAGCAAGTTTGATTGGTCAATAGTCTGCCTGCTGCATTTTGTACTGTCTGTAGGCGATGGCGTTCTTTTTCTGGGAGGCCCAAGTAAAGTGCATTACAGTAATCTAGATGAGAGGACACACATGCATGGAATAATGTTGACATATCATCCAGTGGAATTAAGTGTTGTATCTTGGCTGTTTCTCAGATGAAAGAAGGCAGATTTTATTACGGAAGAAATCTGCTGTTTACGTGACAGTCCAGAGTCAGTAATCACTCAGAGATTTCGTACCTCTGTTGAACTAATGAGTTCAGAGCCTCCAAATTCCAGGCCAGTTGGGAGATCATGAGATATTCTTGTTTCCCGGGGTCCCCTCACCAAGAGTAACTCTGTTTTGTCAGGGTTCACTTGAGCAAGATCCTGATGTTACTCTCTTTCATCTACCAGTGAGGAAAGATTTAAACCAGTTTAGAACTGTGCCTCCTAGACCACAGATATGCTGCAAGCGCTGTATTAATATCTGAAACCTGACTGGAAAGGATCAAAGATATTATAGCTTGATAGATGGGTCTCCAGCTGATTTGCCACTACTTTTTCAATGATTTTCCCCAGAAATAGAAGGTTTGGTACTGGTCTGTAATTTGCTATGCGGTCTGGGTCTAATGAAGGTTTCTTTAGGTGGGGTTTTACCACTGCTTCTTTTAGAGGATCCAGTAAATTTCCAGTTTTTAGCGAACAGTGCACTATATTTGTGAGGGCTGGAGCGAGTGTTTCATTGCAAGCGAATATAAGACTAGTTGGGGCAGGGTCTAAGGCGCATGTAATGGGGCGCAGCTTTTGCATGGTTCTTTTACCTTCCTCTAGATTCACATTTGTAAAAGTAGACCATAAGCTGGGGAAATCTGGCATTCCACTGTAGTGGTTCTGGTGGGTAACTGGTTGGCCTGCTGTGATAGAGGCTCGGATGGAGGAAATCTTGTCTGTGAAAAGGGTTCAAATTCTTCACATGTATCCTGAGAGAAGTTGGTGGGTACATGCATGCATGCTGGTTTGCAGAGCCTTTCTACTGTGCGAAACAGTTGCCTGGGTCTGTGGCGGGAGAGTGTAATTTCGCTTGACAAAAATGAAGATTTTTTTCTGAGTTATCTTGAAATTGATATTCATTGAGGTGTTTGGTAAGAGCGGCTTTGTCCTCTGGGTCATGTGTCCTGCACTACCTTCTCTTGAGTTTACGGCCTGTTCTCTTCATTTCTCTGATGGTGCTATCAAACCAAGGTGCATTGTTGTGAGTTTTGATAGTGTGTATGCATGTTGGTGCAATGCTTTCTAGGGTCTCTCTCATGGTTTTGTTGTACAGTTGGACTAAGGAGCTGGGGTCTTCACAAGTGCTCATCAGATCACTTAGATCCATATTTGATGTTACATCCGATGGTGTCACTCCTTTTAATGAGCGGTGTTTGACCAGGTTCTGAGGCTGGGGTCTGGCTGATTATGATACAATGGAAAAGTGTATGGAGTGGTGGTCTGACTATACAACTGGATTTACAGTTACTGGTGACACTTCTAGTCTAGACTGAAACACTAGATCAAGTGTATGACCTTTTCTGTGGTTCGAAGTGGCAACAATTTGAATGAAGCCGAATGCACTCATCAGGCTGAGGAGATCATGCCCAAGCTGGGATAGTGTGTCATCAATCCAAGTGTTGAAGTCTCCCAATATAAGTCATCTAGGGTGTTCAAGGATTAAGCCAGTCAAAAGGTCTGAGAGTTCTTGAAGGAACCTCTTCCCATCTCCTGGGGGTCTTTATATTAAAAGTATCCGAAATCCTCTATCTATTGAGATGCTAGCAGCTACACATTCAAAAGATTGGGGTGTGTGTACTGATATTGGCCTGGGTTTTAAGGATGATTTGGCACAAATCATTACTCCATCTCCCTTGCGCTTTTGTCTCGGGCTGTAACACCGTATACTTGCCTGGAACAGCTGCTTCTAGGATAGGCCCCGCATTGTCATCTAGCCACAATTGTGTAATGCACGCTAATTCGCATGTTTCAATAAGGTCAGCAATAATAGCTGTTTTGTTCTTTATTGATCTGGCATTGCACAGGATTGATCTGATTGGACAGATTTGGGGTTCTAAGTTCTTATTCTGTACTTTGGAAACGGTGTGCCTTCTTATAGGGATCACACAAAGAGGTTTCCTTGATTTGATTGTTTGCTTTTTGCGGCTTCTGGCTTGAATGACTTCAGTTGGGTTTGCAGGTAAACAAAGTGCCCATAAGTGAGAAAGGGAGCACTCCAAGTATAAACTAAATGAAGGTTAAAGGGAAGAGATGTAATCTTCCTTAAATGTGAAAGTTTGATGCACAACCTAACAGAAGAACAGTCTAGAGAGGGATCTAGGGGCAAATTGAAATCCCCTCCAACCACAAGAAGGCCCAATTTGAAAGTTAAGAAAGGTATAATCATTGTTCAGAAAGGAGGATTATTTAGTATTGGGAACATAGAACATCCCGAAAGTGAATGGGGTAGCATATAGGTAACCCTTAAGAAATAAGTAACAGCCTTCTGGATCAGCCAAAGCATCTACATGAATCCACAGAATATGACAGCTGGGAAAAAATGCCACTTTTCTTATCGGAGAAAGATGCCTGTTAACATAATGGAAAAAGGGAATTATGAAATTTGGCATATACACTGGAAGTGAAGTGTGTTTCCTGAAAAACACAACATTGGAGCCATTTGTCAGGCTCCAAATCCAACAGGTGTGAAACTACCAGATGCTAGAGAGAGTAGGAGAGAGAGTGATGCTGGGGATCGAAGATGGACCTGAATATGCCCTTTCTGTGGCCTAAGCTTGAGGCTAAAGGAGCTGGCCGTGAAGCCAGATAGCAGGATAGGAAACTTCAGGATCCATGGTGAGTAGTTTCACACTCTGAAGGAGGATCTCTCATCCATAGGGGTAAACAGGATATATACTTGGAGAAGCCCAGGACAGATCCAGAAAAACACTGACAATAGGGCATGCAAGAAGTCCAAAATAGCAGAGTCTCTGCAACTATAGCTACAGCGTGTATACCGGAGGTGGTATAAGTTGAATATAGCACCTGGCTCAAGAGGAAAGGTGCACAAGGTCGGACGAGACTTCCCTATATCATCGAGGGACTCAGATGAGAAGTCAAGCTGGCCAGAAGGACAGCATCATCAGGTAATCAAAGAAAGTCGATGATCACCAATATTGCCAAGTAGGAGATCCAGGCAGGTGGATTAGACAAGAAGTCGGAGACAGGCAGAAGTCGAAGACTACCGACAGGTAGGAGAGATGGAGAAGCCTCTTCACTGAGGGTCAATAATGAGTACCCAGTCAACTGGTCAGGCAAGCCATATTGTACTCAACAGAGCAGGTTGAAGGAGCAGGGACAGGAGTCATCAGATGGTCAGACACACTGGGTCATAGCCAAGGATCCAGCCAAGGAAGCAGACAGTTGGACGGTCAGACACGCCAGCTCATAGCAGAGGATCAAGACGAAGAAGCAGACAATCAGATGGTCAGGCATGCCAGGTCATAGCAGAGGATCAAGACGAGGAAGCAGACAATCAGATGGTCAAGCACATCGGGTCTTAGCCGAGGAAGCAGACAATCGGATGGTCAGATAAGCCGGTTCGTAGCCGAGGATCAATCCGAGGAAGTAGACAGATGGTCAGGCACGCCGGGTCATAGCCGAGGATCAATCCGAGGAATCAGACATTCGGATGGTCAGACAAGCCAGGTCGTAGTCGAGAATCCACAACAGAAGCAAAATCGTCAGACAGGGGGAAGGTCAAGAACAAAGCCGAGGTAATTCACTGGAACAAAACTATCAGGATACACAACGCAGTACTAGCTTGATAATCGGGTGCTCACTGGAATTAGGCACTCCAGGGATCAGGTTGGTTAGAAAATCTCGAGTGAAAAATTTGTATGAATCAAGGGGCATGGACACTGTTTGCTGGGATCCAGGATCTATCCTCCGGAATGTATCCTTTCCAATTAAAATACGGAAGGGAGCATCTTGTCCTGCGAGAATCCAAGATTTTATTCACAACAAATTCAAAGTGCCCATCTCGCAACACTTGAGAAGGAGGATGTCTTCTTAGGGAGAATAGATTCCCTACTACCGGCTTCAGTGAAGATGTATGGAAGAAGTTGGCCATCTTTCACAAACATGGTAATTTCAATGACACTGTTACGGTGTTGAAGCATTTAAGTATAGTAAAGGGTCTGGCAAAACAGGCATCAAATTTAGTAGTAGGCTGGTAAATGGAAAGGTTTCATGTAGATAGCCAGACCTTGTCACCCAGATGATATAGTGCAGTTGGGCGCCGTCTACGATCTGCTTGTTTCTTTTGTCATGAAGGTGATTCTTCGCCTGCGCCCATCTACAATAACGTCATCCACCAGACTGTCAGTAGCAAGGGTCACAGAAGGACTGTAAGAGGGAAATGCTAGCAGATGAAACTCATAAATCTCAAAGAATGGAGATTTCTGCAGAGATTTGTAGAAGATGTTGATGAAGGCAAACTATGATGGGGTAGTAATTCCACCCTGTTATCTTGTTCCTCACTTAGAAAGTGCCGAAGGAAGGCTTCCAGTGATTGGTTGGTTGATTCACATTCAGTTTGTCCATTACTTTGTGGGTGGTAGGATGAAAAAAAAGTGTAATGTAATCCCTATTCTGGAATAGAACACCTTCCAAAACTGGGAAATTAATTGGGTTCCCCTATCAGACACGATCTGTGTAGGACATCCGTGGAGGTGGAAGGCTGGTAGCTTAGGTAGTAGAATGGAATGGGCCAATTCAAAAATTGGTCTACCACAACCAGTACAGTAGTGCAGTTTCTGGATAAAGGTAGATCTACAATGAAGTCCATTGCAATGTGGGTCTGTGGTTTGGAAGGAAGTGGTAGAGGTAGAAGTAATCCAGCCGGGGCTTGGTGTGGAGTCTTAAATCTGTCACAAGAAAAGCATGCTGAGACCAATGCTTTTACATCCTGTCGGAAGGAGGGCCATAGAACTGACAAGAAGCCAATTCCAGCGTCTTCTGTACTCCTGGATGTCCAGCCATTGCAAAATTTCTAATGCGGTGGCAGTCAGCTGCAGTAGATTAGGAGTATCTTGAGTTTTCTGAATCTGATGAAGGGTTTTGGCAGATAAGGTTGCAACAGAACAATCAGGATTTAGGATAAGTTCTGGAGGTGTTTCAGGATCTGGGTCAAATTGATGTGATAAAGCTTCTCTTTGATATTTTTTGACCCAGGACCATAAGAGATGATGAAGTGGAATCAGGTGAAAAATAATGCCCACCGGGCTTGTCTTGAATTCAGGCATTTAGCTGTTTCTAAGAATTGTAGGTTTTTGATCTGTTAAGATTAGAACTGCGTGAGGTGAACCTTCCAATAAGTGCCACCATTCTTCCAGGGTGAGTTTAATAGCCAGTAGCTCTCTGTTCCCTACATCATAGTTCAATTCTGCCAAAGAAAAAACACTTGGAAAAGTAAGAACAGGGATGCCATTTCTTGGTCTTAGGATCTTCCTGAGGTAGAACATCTCTGGCCCATACTTCCAAAGCATCTACCTTTATAGTGAATAGAAGTTGGGGATTAGGAAAACGTAGTGTAGGGGCTGAAATAACTGCATTCTTGAGTGCCAACAGCCATCAGAGTTTCCTTAGGCCCCCCATCAGCTCCACATTGCCCCCATCAGCTTCAACTTGCCCCCACATTGCCTCCATCATCTCCACATTGCCCCATCAGCTCCATATTTCCCTCACACTGCCCCCATAATCTCCAACTTGCCCCCATCAGCTCCAACTTGCCTCCATCGTATCAACAATGCCCCCATCAGCTCCAAAATGCCCTCACATTGCCCCATCAGCTCCAACTTGCCCCCATCATCTCCACATTACCCCCATCAGCTCCACATTGCCCCCACTTTGCCCCCAGTACCCATTTCCTACCTCCCTGGTGGTCCAGCGTCAGGAGAGATCTGTGCTTCTGCACAGATCTGTAGCTGCTGGAGCTCCCACGCCATCTTTTCTTTAGTAATCAGAGCGCTGGGAGATGATATAATCTCCCAGCGCTTTGCATTACTAAAGAGCCGGAGGAGCTCAGCAGCTACAGGTCTTTCAGCATAGACCTTAGCATGCGGATGGCTGGTTTTGCCACTTAAAAAAAAAAAAAAAAAAAAAAAATATATATATATATATATATATATATATATATATATATATATATATATATATATATATATATATATATATATATATATATATATATATATATATATATATATATATATATATATCAATTCCAATGACAGGCGCCCCTCTGTGGGGTGCGCCTGTAGGCAGATGCCTACTCTGCCTTATGACAAATCCGGCCCTGTTTAGTACAGTATGGACATGCGTTCTGTGGAGCGGAAGGTTGGGTGAAAAGATCAGAATGTTATATAAGTAGATAATCACAAATTTCGGAAAATGTTATTCACGAAGCTCTAGAATACTGCATTACAAGGTATTCGTAGTGTCCATATTTAGTATTAAATGCTGTCTTCCATTCGTCTCCTTCTTGAATGCAAATCAGATTACAGGCTCCTCGCAAATCCAACTTGGTGAAGACTGTGGCTCCCCGTAGTAGTCTGAACAAGGTCATAGTGAACAGTCTCTTTTGTATATGAAGAAGAATCCAGCTTCTGTCTGAGAGGTAGATGGCTGGATGGATGTATCTCTTGCTTAGATTCTCCTGGATGTATTCTGCCAGTGCTCGAGTCTCAGCGGGTGATAACAAATACAACTTACTGCATGGGGGATTTGAACCAGTAACTAATTCAATGCCACAATCACAAGAACGGTGTGGAGGAAGTACTTCAGCTTGGCATTTGGAGAATATGTCTGCAGATTCATGATACTAAAGAGACAGACGAGTCTCCGACTGAGTACAAGTGGCTCCTAGAGAAGCCTGATGAAGTACTTGCTTCCAGCACATGTTCAATCAGGAAGAGAAGCATAACTCACTCCCATGCTGCAGTCTGTCCTGTAGACTAGTCAATGAACGGGTTGTGTAATCTCCACCATGGTAATCCCAATATTGTGGGATTCTTGGGAGATTTGATGGCATCAAAGGATAAATGTTCTTTGTGCAACAACACCATAGTAATCTGTAGAGCTGGTGTCTGGAATGTGAAGAACCTGAAACCAAGATCGCTTCCATCAATCGAGGAAACCAAGAGAGGGGAGGCTTTGGCGGGTAATGGAATACCATGGGCCTTGGCCCAGTCTGTCAATAAATATTCCAGCCATGAAGGCAAAGTTAGATGTCCTAATGACACCTCACTGGATCTGAACCAAGACCATTACCCATGATGGGGTGGGAGGGAAATAGCAATACTTGGCTTTAGAGATTCTGTTCCCCATCTCCAAGCCTGGACATTTCCCGGCTGGGAAGGACATTGCTGGACTAGATGACCTTTCAGCCCACAATACAGACATAGGCCTAGCAAATGCCTCCTCTTCTTCAGAAAATGTATTCCAGTTCACATTCCCTAATTCCATGGGTTCGTCAGTAAAGGTTTCCAGCGCGGGTTATTCTACCGTGACATGAATGTTCCTTCTCCATCCATCTCTCCTGTATTCTCTGGTCCAATTCAAATCACAAAGCAATCAGACCTTCAAGATCCTCAGGTATTATGTGACAGGTAAGGGCATCCTTTAATTGCTTGTTTAATCCTATTCTGAATGCTGCTTTGAAAGCCCCAGCATTCCACTCGGTTTTGTATGCCAGGATTATGAATTCAATGGCATATTCTAAAAACATGCCCCTTGATGTAATTCTAATACAGCTACTTTCACTGAAGATCTTCCCCCTGGGATGTCAAAGACCATTTTGAAAGTCTTGATGTATGCTTCTGCATTAGATTATAGCGGGGAATCTTGTTTAACCAAGGGAGATGCTCATGCCAGAGTCTTATCCTTGAGTAGAGATAATGAAGGTAACCTTTGCTTCATTAGTACAGAAAGACTGTGGACATGTTCTGAATTGAAGCAAACATTGATTGAAAAATCCTTGACAGTCACATGTGTTCCCAGAATACTTCTCAGGGAGAGGAATCTTAGGGGGTTTAGCTGTTACTATCACTGCTCTTTCCTCTGTGGAACTAGAGGAAGGGGTTGTAGGTGGATGGGAGACTGCTTTTCCATGGATTAAATCTAAAAATGCATCTGTCTTTTTTCAATTGTCTGAAGGCAAGCTTCATGGGAGGACAGCTGAATCCTGCCTAGCATGCATTATAGCTAGTTCCATAGGATCCCTAGTATTACCTGGCCACATTATACTGTCAGTTTCCATCTCCAACGGCTGTAAAACTACCAGAGGCTAGAGAGCGCAGGATAGAGAGTGATGCTAGGGATCATAGGCGGACCTGAAGATGCCCTTGCTGCGGCCTAACCTGAGGTTAAAGGTGCTGGCCATGAAGCCAGACAATGGTATAAGCAAGTTCAAGATCCATGGGGGCTAGTTTCGCACTCTGAAAGAGGATCTCTCATCCATAGGGGTAGACAGGATATCTACTTGGAGAAGCCCAGAACAGGCCTGGAAAAATACAGACAATAGGGCCTGCAAGAAGTCCAAACCAGCAGAGTCTCTGCAACTATAGCTACAACAGGTATACCAGAGGCAATATAAGTCGAATGTAGCACCTGGCTCCAGAGGAACATTGCAAAAGCTTGGACGAGTCTTCCCTATATCATCAAGGGACTCAAGATGAGGAGTCAAGCAGGCCAGAATGACAGCATTGTCAGGTATTCTAAGAAAGTCGATGACTGACAATATCTCCAAGTTGGAGATCTAGGAAGGTGGATTTGACAAGAAGCTGGAGACATGAAGAAGTACAAGTCTACTTATAGGTAGGAGAGCTGGAGAAACCACTTTGACCAAGGGTCAGTAATGAGAACCCAGTCAACTATTCTACCTAGCTGCTTTGAACACAACAGAACAGGTCAAATGAGCAGGGACAGAAGGAATCTGATGTTCAGGCACACCAGGTCATAGTTGAGGATCCAGCCGAGGAAGCAGAGAGTCGGATGGTCAGGCACACCAGGTTGTAGCTGGGGATCAAGCAGAGGAAGCAGACAGTTGGTAGGTCAGGCATGCAGGGTCGTAGCCAAGATTCAAGCTGAGAAAAAAAGTCTGTTGGTCAGACAAGTTAGGTCGTAGCTGAGGAAGCAGACAGTCGGATGGTCAGGCATGCCGGGTCGTAGCCAAGATTCAAGCTGAGAAGCAGACAGTCGGATGATCAGACAAACTGGATCATAGCCGAGGATCAAGCAGAGGAAGCAGACAGTCAGATGGTCAGACAAACTGGGTCGTAGCTGAGGATCCACAACAGAAGCCAAATCATCAGACTGGAGGAATGTCAAGAACAAAACTGAGGTAATACACTGGAACAAAACTATCGGGATACACAACGCAATACTAGCTCGATAATCAGGCTGCAAATAGGCTCCAGAATAAAGAAAACTCCCGGCAACCAATAGGAATGGAGGGGTTGACACCGTTTCTGTGAAATTACCTAAGTGCACGTGCCAGTTTCTCTTGCACGTTTAAGCCTTTCGTTTTGACAGATTAGACACTAAGAAACCAGATTACTATGGTACCATGTAAAAAGGAAATAGAGGACTTCTGCTTCCAAGATATATAAGAAGAGTATCTGTCCAGGAGCAAGGGAAGATACCAAAAAGCACAGGGGGAGAGAAACAATCCTAGTTTTGCACACAAAGCCAGGATGTCAGATTGTTCAGTTCAATAGTAGACTGCTAAATATACAAGCCAATGAATGCTTAAAGTGGAACTACCACCCCACAAAAAGTTTCCCCCAAAGAATTAAATAATAGGTAGGTTGTTCAACTAGAAAATGTTTGCAACAGTAAACGTAGAACATAAGCCAAAAGCCCTGAGAAATCACAGGAGGCTCTTGGTATGAGGTCTGAGTAACTTAAAGTGAGGAGTGATCAGGTCTGCACATGAACGCTTGCAAGTGGTGATCTGGCCAAAGCCATTGAAAAAAGGGTTAAATGGTATAGAGGTGAACATAGGGGCTTTCATCAAGAAAAATGCAACTAAGTATAACATGTTTAATAAATAGCCAATACGCAAGGAAACAATAATGCACCTACTAGAGCCCAAAAGGGTAAAATCATCTTGAGGTCCCTTTGCCCCCTAATAGTCTTGTTGCCGTGTTCTCCTGATGTTTTGAATCCCTGATGTCCTTTCCTTGTGTGAAATCCTGGTCAATAGATAGTAGTATACACTTTTGAAAAGTGGTTGTCAGTGACCTTTGGAAATGGTTTTACCCAGTATTTTAGTTTGACCTAAGGCAGTGGTTCTCAACCTGTGGGTCGGGACCCCTTCGGGGGTCGAATGACGATTTGCCAGGGGTCGCCTAAACCCATCAGATATTTATATTTCGATTCATAACAGTAGCAAAATTACAGCGACAAATGAGCAACGAAAATAATTTTACTGTTGGGGGTCCCCACAACTTGGGAAATGTTATCAAAGGGTCGCGGCACTAGAAAGGTTGAGAACCCCTGACCTAAGGTCATGTACTGGTTTTCAAAATAAAAGGAGCTCCAATTAATCTTCATAGTATTTGGGCCAGGGAGAGTGTTTTTTTCAATACTGTCAGAGTTGTAGTTTAAGAGTAATTGAATGATAAAGTATCCCCCTCCTGCCCCTTTTACTGATGTAACACTGCTCAACACAGAGCAGCAAAATGGTGTCCAAATGGCCTGCAGAGAGGGACAATCTTCAATTAGCATAAGGGAAAAACCTGGAAAACCTGTCAAGGGGGGCAGGCTTTCCATTATACTCACAGTAAGAAGATTATCCCTTGCTGTGTCTGGTCTTAAGATCAGATTCCACATCTGAGGGGAGGTGGCTTACACTAGGTAAAAGGGGCGGGAGGGGTATACTTTATCATTCAATTGCTCTTGCACTACAACAGTATTGAAATAACACTCTCCATGTCTAAAATACTATGAAGATTAATCGGAGCTGCTTTTATTTTGAAACATTACTATTCCTTTAACCTTTTTTAAGTATTGCTCTATTCCATTGTATTTTAATTATGTATTGTTATGATTTGTATACTATGTAATATTGAAATTGTTTTGTATATTCAATGTCACATTTGTTAGGGTTACAAGCGCAGTTGGCGGCAACTATAAATATATTTGGTTTGCTGTCCACCTCCTTTTGTTTGGCCTTTGATGAAGCTGGCAGTGTATTAGCGAAAACGCATTCGGCCCTACATAGTTTTAAGTCACAGTGCACTTTTTAAGTTCTGGTCCCAGCCCCACGTCTCCAGTGGGCTTTCCCCTGAATTTTTATTTTGGATACCCTTGCACCAGCCTGGTGCCAGTCTTGTACTTCCTTCACTATATCTTGGACAAGTGACTCTGAGCAATGCGAAGTTGGTGTGTGGTTGACACACCACTTAGGAGTTAAGCTCATTGAGCCAATACCAGTGGCAAAGAAGGACATCATACAGCGGTCCACAAGGGAAAGACATCAGGGATTCAAAACATCAGGAGAACATGGCAACAAGACTATTAGGGGGCATAGGGACACCGAAATCCTTTTAACCTTTTGGGCTCTAGTAAGT
This sequence comes from Rhinophrynus dorsalis, assembly GCA_037306005.1. NCBI lineage: Eukaryota > Metazoa > Chordata > Amphibia > Anura > Rhinophrynidae > Rhinophrynus > Rhinophrynus dorsalis. Next base: position 225,208,613 of record CM074720.1, on the reverse strand, counting down.
GCATTATCGTTTCCTTGTGTATTGACTATTTATTAAACATAGCACACTTAGTTGCATTTGTTTTATCTATTTTTTACATGATGTGGTGACCTGTGAATTGGCTTTCCTGCTGAGTGCAATAATTCTCCCCTTTTCCCTTGGATTTCAATTGGTGGTCAAGTATAAGACCATCGGTTTGGATTTGCAGCAAGGGAATTACTCCTAACAAGACAGATCACTACCCTTCATTCACATTTGGAATACAGTGAAAACCTGCAAGTGCAACAAATTTGTCTTTTTCTCATTACCCACAAAGTGCAAGGTACTGTATATAGAAATAAACATTTATTCCGGTTACCCATCCTAAGACTTGGGGACACTATTTTGGTTAATATATTATCTGTCTGGTATAGACTATAAGCTTAAGATACTTTTCTGGTACAAGTTCTATCTCACCTTGTGATAATTTTACAGTGAATGGTTTATTATCTATTGGTTTTGAGTTTTTGCGCTCATCATTTGTTTGATATAAAAAGTGATCATAGTGTTTCTCAGTGTTAGTCCTTGAAACACACCATCTTTACAGGTTTTCATGATATCCCTGTTTCAACAAAAGTGGGTAATCAGTGGCTCAATAATTATAAGTGGTCTACCTGTGCTTAATTAGGGGTATCCTGAAAACCTGATATTTTGGAATGTCCAAAGGACTAGATTTAAGAATCATGATTAAAAACATATTAAAAGTTCCTTGTTGAGTGATTTGAACACCTCTAGGTTAAAGCAAGCAGGGACATATTGCCTAGAAACTATGTTCTGGAGAACTTTAAAGGTCAGTATCTCAAAGCTCTCGGATCCTGCTCATTTTGTAGGTTTCCAGATATGACCATGAGAGTGATAACTTCTGATTGAATCTCTACATACCTATTCAGAGCCATTTATCTGTGAATAGAACATGTCTGCAACTGTGATTGATATGTATGGATCATCATACCCCCCCAACATTTCAAATGGCTAAAGAGGGACACTTGTGTTTTAGGTGGTGTTGCTGGGGTTTGTGGCTGATGGTTGGGGCATTACCATAACTGAGAACTCTCAGTGTTTGAGCCTGAGCCTCAGGGTTTTTAACCAAATCTCAGGGTGAAGTGCCAAATTCTCAGGGTGAGAGAGTCCAGTGTCACCTACTATCTGATTTACGCCAATTTACTGCTTTCTTAATGTCCAGATTAGTGACATTTGTTATAGAAAGTCAGAGGGAGAAGTCCTGTTTGTCTGGGAAGTGTGTAAGTAGAGATATCTCAGAACTGCAGAATGTTAAAGGTTCATTGAGGACTGGCTGGATCTTCACTGGGTTAGAGCAACATTTACATAGCACCTACCTTCTACTTTCTCTGGAGAGCTGAGGGTTAAAATTTCAAAGATTTCAGGGTGAGGGTGAGCTAATTTCAAAAGTTCCCAGGTATGGGCATTACTGAGAATATTTAGGTTATTTCATAACCTATTGAGACTCCTTGTATAACTGAATAAATTATTTTAAGAAAGGCCAACGTATTTTATTTACAGAGACTACCTTATAAAAACATATACTGATAATTAAACAAATACGTATGTGACTTTTACATAGCAAAATCAACTATTTAATTACCAAAGAATATAACGCATACGAAACGAGTTGCACACCATCCGGCCCTTAAATGTTTTTTTTAATCCCTTAAGGACCACACATCCTCTAGTCCTTAAGGGGTAAAAAAAAAAAAAAAAAAAAACCGCTGCTCGCCAAAAAAATATTATGTATTTCTTCTTAAATGCTTAGGTTTCTCAAAGGATGTATTTCCACTTTTGGTGAAACGTAATATTGCAGCGACGAGATAGAATCCGGAAGCACGTGGGCAGCATGCAGACTTTTTTCTGTTTTGAATTCACTTCCAGGTCAAGAGTTCTGGGTTCTTATAATGGAAGTTAAAATGGCTAAAGAAAAATCTAAATCTAAAAAAGAGAAAAAACTAAACAAGGAGGCTAAAATCACGTGAGTAGCTTTGAATGAGTTTTGTTGTGTTAGTATCGGACAGTGGCCCATATGTATGAAAGTGGTCAGGTGCAATTCTGGAGTACGTCAACTGTACCATGGGGATAACATATACTTTTTTTTCATTACATTTAATTTATTGAATGCTAGAGGTGTATTGCAGTACGGTGTAGACATATCTAGCATTCAATGAGTTAAACGGGACATTTTACTTGGCTTTTGTGGTTCAGTTGATTTGATACAGAATTGCATCAATCTACGTTTTATACGTTTTGTCGTAATGGTATTACAGAACCCGATTGAACGAGACGGTTAATCTATTCACTGAAAGGACAGCACACGAATCAAAGCAACCCTGCAATGTGTGTATTTTATAAGCGTCCCTGATTTAAAGGGATATGTGGTCACCTTACTGAATCTGACAGTTTCAGCCCCCACTCCCAGGTCTGCACCATCCTTCGCTAATGTCTTCTTTCTTTTACTTCATATGTATTATTCCCTTTTAATTGGTATAGTTGGCGGAAAACAGTTGCGTTCTAATGTGTACACGAATCTCATGAACACGTAATCTGTGTCAGGTTAATATGTCATATTTTATGATATATAAAATTGATTTTGAGCATCAGTTTCAAAATAAATAATTGCATTTCTATTACCAAAATGTATAGCTCTAATTGTTCCAGTTAACTATTGGTATATGACATCTGCAAATGCATCACATGATCATCTTACTTTTTTTTTTTTCTCTGAAATACCATTCAATAAGATCATTACATATGTGTAGGTGAAAAAAGTGACTTCTTCCTATGTCTACAGAAGTCTAATGGTTTGTTCAGTATTCTGGAAGCTAAACAGATGTAATTCTGGGGAAAGCCAAATGTCCCATAGATGGAAATATCCTTTCTCCCCTTTGGTGCAGTTGGTTTGCTTCAGAATTGCTCATCCCCTTTTTTTTATTTTTTATTAAATAAAGGAAAAACTTTGTGTTTCTGTTTGCTTGACAAAAGGGCCCTCTTTAATTGTTTATTAGATGTTTGGAGATTTTGCATGTGCTAACAATAACCTTACTGGTATTTTATTTAGCAGCTCTGAATCTCAGATCCACAAAGTCCAAGCAGTACCTGAATCCTATGTAGCAGGAGAAATTGCAGGCAGCTTGTTTTCAAAGAAATCAGGGCAGAGCGTTACACCTTTGTCAACTCTCTTCGAAACAAAGGCCTCTGCTGTTCAACCTGTGTACGTTCCTGTCGTAATAGTAAGTAAGATGATCTCCTTCAATAGTTATATTAGATTGGCATGTCTCACTTGTAATTAGCTTTACTAAAAAATGAAAATCTGGTATAAAAAAAAAAGAATGAATCTATATTAATCTTTTTACACTTTATACATAAACTCTAATATCCACTTATATCTTCTCATTTGGATGTTCATTTATAGCCACTGCAGTTGATGTAATAAATAACTTCTTTGTGATTTATCATGGTCTGTGTGGTAAGGAATTAACCATTGTCAGTTACGTTATTATCAGGGGCATATAGACCCACTAGAATCTAGCCACTACCTTTCTCTTGGTCTCATTTTCATGGACATCCTGACAGGAGTGTGCTGTACCTGATGTTCTTTGAAGAGCTGCGTACTCCAACATTCTTCTATCCCTCTATTGATGGCCTCCCTTCTGGAGGGAATCTGCAGCTTGAGAGGTGTAAAAGGATGGTGAAGACTTGTTTATGTGTGAGAGAGAGCGCAATGGGAGCATGAGTGGGAGGGTGCATCACCTGTGAGGTTGAGAAGAGGGCTGTGTGCAGGGGTCTTCAGTGGAAATAGACTGATGGCAAGAATAAAGAGACTTGGGGTAGTGTGTGTGAGGAGTGGTTGGCAGAACAGACCTGGGGGTGGTGGAAGAGGAAGAGACCAGCTTGTGTTTGTTTGGTGATAAGGTTGGTATGACAGATCTCCTCTGGACTAGAGCTTTGTATGTGGGGAAAATAGATTTCAGAGGGGTTTGTGGGTGACACTAGGGGGGTACAAAGGCTTTGTCAGATTGAGATGTGATTGAAAGACTTGGCTTAGGGTTAGAGGCATATCTGGTAGATGGAGTGTTAGAAACCTTTGGGTGGAGGAGCAGAGTATGGGGACCTGTTTGGTACTTGTGTGGGAGGAAGGAGAAATGCTTGAGACTTGTGGAATGGGGAGAGAGATGTTAGAGGAAGAACAGCATATACGTGGCTGATGTATGAAGGACTCTTACAAATGTCAGTCCTTCTGTTACCATAATGAAGGATAGATATATTTGACTGCTGTATGAATGACCGCTACGTAGATAAGCACTATTATACAGAGTAAATATAATAATGTGACTACTAGAATAGTGCAGGTAACCTGTAATTGATCAGTAGCAGTTGCACTTATAGTCCAATTATAGTCTACAAAACGTTTAATTGTAGTACAATAATAGGTGGAATGCAACAGGTTGCCAGTCCCTGTACAAAATGTTAAAAAAATCAAACCCATGCGGCAGTATAGAATTTCATGTGCTTTGCAGATCCACAGAATGCTTTTCATAATTGTAGCACTAGCAGCACTGAAAAAGTAAAAAAATATATAAAGAAAAATGCATTCTGCTGAGGAAAAACTGCACACCTTGTAACTAGCTTGAGCAAACTGAGGTTGTCTTCAGTTGCTGTTGGACTAGAATTGTTATCATAATTATCCTATGGTTGTCTATACCTCCCCTGCTTAGAGGGAACACTGTAACGAAACACACCAACCAAGTAACCTTTTCAGTGCTAGATTAATGAGCAATACATCTGGAGTGTGTTCATGCCTCTGCCGCTCAAATAGTGCAATAGTTAACCAGGAATATGATGATTAAAATGCACCATTTTATCAACAAAGTTTTGTGGGAAAATCTTCCCACCCCTTTTCCATTGGCTGGCTGTTCTCAGAGTTCATTAAAGGGATAGTAATGTTTCATAATAAAAGCAGCTCTAATTAATCATCATAGTATTTGGACTTTGGAGAGTGTTATTTCAATTCTGTCAGAGTTGTAGTTCTAGAGTAATTCAATGACAAAGTTTCCCCCTCCCGCCCCTTTTACTGATGTAACACTGTTCAGCCAGAGCAGAAGGGAGGTGCCCAGGTAGACTGCAGAGAGGGACAATCTTCAATTAAGATAAGGGAAAAACCTGAAAAGCTTGTCAAGGGGGGCAGGGCTTTCATTGTTCTGATAGGAAGAATATTGTTCCTTGCTGTTATCGGTCTATGGACTGGATTCCACATCTGAGAAGAGATTCCTTACACTAGGTAAAAGGGGCGGGAGGGGGAAACTTTGCTTGTGAATATCTCATAAACCATAAAGGTTCGAGAGATAAGACTTACATCGTTCTTCATGTTTTTTTAATGCCTATAAAATAAAGATAAAATGAAGTATTACTATCCCTTTAAAGGGGAACTTTCACCCCGCAATAACTTAATGTTCACTTACTGCTCACCTGGCGACTAGCTGCTTAGTAGCGCTAGTCGCCAGAAATCTTACCCGGTTCTTCAGATATCGGCGTTTTACAGGAGCAGGAAGCACGGACGTCACTGTGAAGAGACGTCCGTGCTTCCTGCTCCTGTAAAACACCGATATCTGAAGAACCGGGTAAGATTTCTGGCGACTAGCGCTACTAAGCAGCTAGTCGCCAGGTGAGCAGTAAGTGAACATTAAGTTATTGCGGGGTGAAAGTTCCCCTTTAAGTGATATGGTGACTCTTCTATATACATCAGATGTTTTTGGGCTCCTATACTATGATTGTTATGCACATTGTTAGTCCTCAAGCTTGAGAGGTGCAATTTTGAAGCTAACCAACTGTGCACTATATATGGGGGAAATTGATTACAATTATTTTAAATAGCATTTCATCATTTTGAATACTAGAGGTCTTCAGTGTGTTAATTCACAATGCACTGAAGACGTGTTCAAAAAGATAAAAGCCCCATTAAAATAAATGGAAGTTTGCAGAATTTTCTTTTAAACCCTATGGTACCACTGGTTTACATTGACCATTTGCTTTTGTGTACCACTTTTAAAAGATGTCACCATTCATGATATATTTGGTTTTGAGTTGGAGCTTTTCTCGTGTGCAGTATGTCTTTAAACTGTCATAATTCATGAGCACACATGGATTTTGCTTTGGCTTATTCAGCTCATGCTCACGGAGTATCTTAGATCGATTAAACACACACATCATCATAAAAATGGATCAAGAGTGCGAAGTAGGTTTGACTGATAAAGGAACAATAAAAATAACACTGAAGCACATTTGATCTTTATTTAAATATGTTGCTCGGTGTTTTGGAGTGTTACTGATGTCTTTTGAATCAATTGGAATGTTGGGAAGTTTTGTTTGTCCCTTGTGGTGTGGTTGGTTTGCCCCAGAGTTTTTTTCTGTGCTGTGCCTGGGGCCCAGTGGGCTTGTATGCCGAAGTGGGGTGAAACTATTCTAGGGCAGACCAACTGAACATTAGAGGAAGTAAAATTTCCCATTCATTTAAATATGTAGGAGTGGCTGAATTGGTTATTAGACTGACCCAGAAGCCAAGACGCTGGCTTTCAAGTTGTGAAAACCTGGTTCAGTTCCCAGTGTCATTGCCTTATGACCTTAGAAAAATCCCTTTAGCTGCAGGGCAGGGACTTGCTGTGCTAAACAACTGGATAGAGAGCTATGTATATATTTGTAGCACTGGATAAGAATAATTTTAATGTCAAGGCATACTTTTTAAAATGCAGCTTTTCTGAAGTTGTTAGTTTTATTCCCCCCCCCCCTTCACAGATGTTGGTTTCTTCAGTGCTAAAAAAACTAATCATTTTGACTGAGCGATAAGTGGATGATAAATCCCATCTCTGTGAATCATTTTACTGTGCCTTAAATAGTAAATTGTCAGATTTTTAATTTTCTGGGCACAGCAAAATAATCAGAATTTAAATCTTGGTCTGTTCAGATGACAGGGCTGCCACTGGCAACCATTACTTTGTTGGAAGAGCCACTCTGAATTCCTATGATGACCTTTGAGAAAATGGAGGGGATAAAACATAACGTTTTAAAAGGCGAGATTTATATAAGTAACACTCTTAAATGTTGGACAGTGGATTTAAGTAGTTGTTTTTATACATTTACTATTTCTTCTACACACTTTTGCCTTAAAGAAATATTATATAATAAATTAATGATGGTTATTTTAATGTCAGACTCTTTATTGTCCTTATTGAAAACCTAATTGTATTACTTGGTGGGGTATAGGAAAATAAAATAAAGACTCATTTAGCTAATTGGCTGTTGAGGGTACACTCTAGATATTATTATTATTATTATTATTGCACTTATTTTAATTCTCCTTATTAAATTATTTAACATACTATTTTTTTCCTATATATTTTTTAGAGTAAAACAAAAAGAAAGCTGCCTGAAGTAGATGGCAAGAGCGCAAATCAAACTGTAGGCCATGCTAATAAAGACGCTGCAAAAAAACCGAAGGTGACAAAACAGAAGGAGCTATCTGTAGCAGAAAGAAAAGTAGCGGATCGGTAAATTCCAAAACAATAATGCACAAGATTCAACATAATGCATTTTTTTTTTACCATACTGAAATTGATGCAGTTATCAGGGCTTAAAATTTGAAGTCCTTTGCTACTAGCCGCTGAATTTCTACTCGCCAGGGCTAAATTTTCACTTGCCATTGGCTAGTGGCGAGTGGAAATTTTGAGCCCTGCAGTTATTACTGTTTATCATATTGTTTGCCTTTTTCTTGTATATTAACAGTGGGCAATCTTTAGGGCTCCTGTTGTTGGAGTACAATTGTGATCAAGAAAGATGATTAGAGTTGTAGTCCATCAATAGTTGGACGGCCTCAGATTACCCACCCCTGTGTATCGGAGCCTGAAGAAGATTCTAGTTTGGGTGCTTAGGTTCCTGTGAGTATACCCTTGTATGCCTGTATATTTATTTAGTTCTGTTGCCCACAATAAGGTGTTTTCAAAATAAAATTATATACTGTGGAACATTTCCTAATGAGTAAAACATGAGTATTTCCACTGTGGTCAGATGCTTCATTTAAATGATATTACTGTTCAAACTGACAGGTGGCAGATGTGTTAATAGCACATTCCTTTGAGAACTGTTGCCCATTGCATATCTGCTCCAAAGAATGCAACGGTTATTAATAGTGTTTAATATTTCAGGAAAAAACAAACAAACAAAAAAAACTGAGTGGTTTAAACAAAATCTACTAACAGTGAACAGGAAAAGCGTGATAATTATTGGATGCATTGGTCTTAGGTCCCACAGGGCTTGCCCCATGGGATATGATTATTACTGCTTCTGCATTATCCTTTTTTCACAGCAGTGAATGCATTTCACTATAACAATCAGATGTGACCAGTTAAATAATCTGTTTCAGAAAAATAGTTGATGGAGTCATCTCAATTTGGTTGTCATTGAAAGGCTGTCGTATTCATCATAGTGTAGTGTGAATCTGTTTAATGTTTCCTTAATCCCTTGAAGGCTAGGGGCATCTCCGATGATTTGGAAATGTTTCTAATATTTAAGGGATTAAAGGAACTCTAACTCTCGACCCAGTGCAGAACTGCTTTGTCTTAGACTATTTCTTCCCTATATTGATTGGGCTGCTGTAATGGCAGGACCAGTATGATATGCTTTAGGATATTTCCTCTCTGTGAAAGGCACTAGTGGGCTAAAAGAGACTACATCCTGGGTAGGATGCCACTCATAGAGAGCATTCAAATCTGTTTTGCACATTCGTTCCTAGTTGAGTGTCTGACTCCCACTGTATGTATGCAAATTATCCTTGTTATTATTATTACCCAAGGGTAATAGGGGGATGCAGCATTGGACCCCTCTCAGTGCTTAGGGAGATGCGCTGCACCTCACTGATGAGGCCCAACAAGACCAAAACGTATGTCTGAGGTTTGCTGCTTCACTTGTTCAGAGGGGAATTGCCTGGCATTTTTTGGCTGGACTGCTGTTGTGGCAGGACCAGTATGATATTCTTTAGGATATTTCCTCTCTGTGAAATGAACTAGTAGGGTAAAATAGACTGCATTCTAGGTAGGGCCCCACTCCAAGACAGCCTCCAAATTTGTACAGCAGGCTCATTCCTAGTTGCAAGCACATTTTGTAGACCATTCTGGTGAAGTATTTCTTTTTCAATAGCACGGTCTCGGCTCTGCTGGTCCCTGGACCGGATTCCTCTGCAGTCAGCTACAGCGCTGACAACAGGGAAAGGGGAGGGAGGAGGGAGCTTTAAGAGCGAATATCTCTCAAACCATAAAGGTTTGAGAGATGGGACTGGGGTCATTTGGCTTCATTTTTCAGTATTTACAACATTATTATTATTATTTTTTTTAATAATTTGACAATACTATTTCTTTAAGGACCGATTTGATCTTGTTTGGAGAGCCTGTTTGATCATGTGTCTGTTCGCTGAATGAGGGTCTTATACTGACCGCTCTGGACTCCGGTAGTGCTCAAAGCGTTCCTGTAGGAGTGCTGTGAGCAAAAAAAAAACAAGCTTGCCAGATGTATGTATGTATTATTATTCTTTATTTATATAGCACCAACTAATTCTGCAGCACTGTACAATTGGGAATAGACATACAGAGGTATTAAATAATACAATCAAATGTGGAGAAACGGAAAGATCAGAGGGCCCTGCTCATGAGAGCTTACAGTCTAGAGGGATGTATGTACCAATTAACATATGTCTATGTTAGCCATTCTTTATTTAAAGCTAGGTGTAGGCGGTATTTAGCTTTATTTATTTGTCTGTTTAGAGATAATAGGCAGTACTGGTTAGCACAACCTGGTATGTCAGATACTAACATTCTTCTCTTCCTCCCAACTGCCACTTCCTACCAGGAAGTACTAAATAAGATGTGTAAACCATAGCTTCAACTAAGAAATGGCTAACAAGAAATAACAAAAATAGGCGATGTTGAAAGAGCTTTATAATGACCATGAGTGATTTTTGAAAGTGTTAGTTACAATTTAAAGTAGGACTTGTCAAACCTTAAAAAGCTCAGGAAATTATGTAACTTTTGGTGCATTTTAATCTGCCAGGGAGAGTGCACTGACAAATGCAGATGATGAAGAAAACGCAAAACAAAATATTGCCAAAGAGAAACTGAAAAGTAAAAAAAATACGAACAACGAGGATGAATCTTTGGTGCCGCATCCTGGAAAAAGAAAAATAAACAAGGCAGTGGAGAGAATAAAAAATAAAAGAACTGTTTTTGTTGGTAATTTGCCAGCAGACTACACCAAACAGGTAATTAACATATCCTGGGAAACTTTATCATTCCAATTTCTCTCATTTTTAAAGGGATAGTAATGCCTTAAAACAAAAACAAGTAGTAGTGTAGCTAAGGAAAAAAGAAATCCATCAGTGCAAGTCCTATATCTCAGATCTTTATGGTTTGAGAGATAGAACGTTTGAAAGTTTCCCTCTCCCTGCTGTCATCTGTAAAGCCGAAAGCAGGAGAATAGAGTTGGCTGACTCAAAGCCTTCAGCAGAGCAGTGATACTGAAATCTAAAAAGAACTACTTCATTGGAACAGTCTACAAAGTGTGCCTGGTTTGCAAGCACACTTTGTAAACCTTTCCAATGAAGTAGTTCTTTTTAGATTTTGGTATCTCTGTTCTGCTGAAGAGCCGCCTGTCGGTCCCGGGACCAGGATATCTTGCTGTCAGCTAGACACTGACGTCAGGGAAAGGGGAGGGAGAGGAGAACTTTAAAATGTTCTATCTCTCAAACCATAAAGGTTTGAGAGAGAGAACTTGCACCAATGGATTTCTATTTTCCTTATCTACAATACTACTTGTTATTTTAAGCTATTACTAACCCTTTAACATTTTTCTTGTCAAATGGAGATTAATTTAACCCTTTGAATGACAGCGAGGTAGCTAATGCATTGTGTTGGATACCTGCCTTGCACATAAAGGGTTAATTCTGAGTGCCAGAGGGTCCTTTTTTGAACCCCCCCCCCCCCAAAACCTTTATACGTACACGCACACACGAAGATACACATGGGTTATAGGAAAAGTAACTCGTACATTGTAAATGGATTGTTTAGACAGTGATGGAGTAGAAAAAATGTATCTAATAGAGAATGCTGTACTAAGCATAACTGGATTAATTTTGGTGTAACTACACCGTCCTGTAGAAAAGAAACCTCCAACTGATTTTTAAATTGGGATTTGAACCCCTTCAGTTAGGTCTTCAGTGTATTGCAAAGCAGTTTGTTGGATAACTTTCTATTACTCAAGTGGTTAAAGCCCCATTTTAACCAGTGGACATTTGGGGAAATTTTATTGTCTGCTATGACTCCAGAGGGAAAATGTTCTAACATGTAATTAGATGGTGATCTCTTATCCAGTATGATAAATTCTCAGATTCCTATGTTATTCCTTGGAGCCTATGCACTAAGATCTCTGAAGTTGGAGATTTGGCGAGGAATGCAAGAAACATGCGCATAAAAACTGTTGTTTATGCCAAAAGGTTGCTGAATTGCTCTTTTTTTTTTTTTTTCCGTAAAACAGTTTAAAAAGTTGGAGAGGCTAAAATGTCTGTAAATTTGTGAGTGGATTAGTGATTGCACCTAATACAGCAAAGCAGTTAGCACACATTTTCAAACAAGTGGCTAACTTTGCTGTTAATTTATGAGCATGTGCTTAATTTGCTGCTAATTATGAGCATGTGCTGTTCAGCTTCAAGGTGTTTTTTTTTTTTTTTTTTTTTTTTTTTTTTTGCTTCAAAATAAGAGTCATAGCAGATAGCACATACATTTATAGCATTCAAGAAATGGTGAATCTTCCAGTTACTTGCATTCTACCACTGGTTCATTATCCTGATTTTATCAGCTTCAATATGTGTAATATATGCTAATAGTGATCTGTACCATTTATCTGGTATAAATCCGATATTTTAACACTGAGTGCCAGGAGTGAGTAACACATTACAGTGCAATTAATTGCTCATCCCCTTTGCACTGACATGATGATAACCATGAAAGGAATCACTTTGTGTTGTATTTAGGAAGCACAATTCTGGAGTAAAATAACAGCACCATAGGAGACAGATAAAAATTCCTCAAATTCCCATTAAGTGGGTCTTTTAACACTTTGAACGTCAGAGAGGTCTCAAACACATTGTCTTGAAGTTTGTTGAAAACTGTTCCAGTATGCAAGGGATTCAAAATCCGATTTAAATCAGTGGCTGTTTCCGTCGTCCCCTACTGTGCAGTTGGCTTGCTCCAGAGTTGCTTTTCTTTAGTTTCCTGGATATGGCCCTTTATGCACTTGAGTGCATTGATAAGTGTATATATATTTTTTGGTATTCTCTTCACATAGGGCTCTGTGTTTTTAAAATGGATACGGAACAATATAATAGTGATAGTTATGGCTTCTTTTACATATTTGCATTTAACTTAAACTGATATATAATAAAAAAAAAAAAATATCCGAGGAAAAACAAACTATGCTCGAGCGTACTTAAAAGTTAACCTTTTGAGTGCCAGTGTGCAATAATACCCCTCTGGCACTCAAAGTGTTAACATGCATGCAGGAAAAAGGTGTGGGTAGCTCTGTCCCCATAGTCCTTGACACCAAGGTAAAAAGGATTTTAGATAAGTGATATGGTGTTAGTATCTTTCGATCATATTCAGTTTACAGAAAAGCAAAAAGGGGTTCAGTGTTAAATTACCTGTCATTACTTTCATTCTGATGTGCTATAAAATAGAATGCTGGCCTGGGCAGCATGAGGCCCTGAAGCCTTTGGGAGTTGTAGTCAGACAACAGCTGGATAGCCTCCCATTGACATCCGTTGATATAGTATGACAAGTTACATATTTTTAGTAATTCCAGTAAGATCAATCGATATGTAGCAACAAAAGTGGAGCAGTTCTGGGGAAAACCAGCTGCACCATAGGGAAACAATTTAAATTACCAATTAAAACTAATAGAGTCTCACTGTGGACCTGTCATCTTGATTCAAGTTTTCATATTTGGAAAGTTCATTAAAAACTGCCTACATGTCATGTTAGCCAAAACACCAGAAAATGTATAGTTAAAGGCATAGTAATGTCTTAATGTTATAAAAAGTAATATTGTAGTGCAGAAAATAAGAAATCCATTGGTGCTATTCCTATCTCTCAAACCTTTATGGTTTGAGAGAGCGTTCTTAAGTTCCTCCCTCCCCTTCTCCTGACGTCAGCTGTAAGATGACATCAAGAGATCCTGGACTGACAGGCAGCTCTTCAGCAGAGCCAAAATAGTGCAATTTGAAAAGAAGTACTTCAATGGAACGGTCTACAAAGTGTGCTTGGATTGCAAGCTCACTTTTTAGACCATTCCAAAGAAGTATTTCTTTTTAAATTGAGCTATTGCAGCTCTGCTGAAGAGCCTCCTAGAGTCGGCTGACTGGGATCTCCTTCTGCCAGCTTTACAGCTGACATCAGGAGAAGGGACACTTTAGAACGCTCTATCTCTCAAACCATAAAAGTCTGAGAGATAGGAATAGCACCGATGGATTTCTTATTTTCTGCACTACAATATTACTTTTTATAACATTAAGACATTACTATCCCTTTAAGGTGATATTCATACCATATGCTTATTGTGGTACGAGTGACATTTCTCATGCCAGTTAAAGGGGAACTACCACCCCGCAATAAGTTCACATTATTCAATTCTTCATCTGGCGACTAGCTGCTTAGTAGCGCTAGTCACCAGAAATATTACCCGGTTTACAGGATATTCCACTTTTTCGGAGGCTCACAGTAGGAGGAAGCACAGACATCTCGTCATAGTGACGTCTGTGCGCCTGCTCTGTCAGTCCCTTTTGGAGCCAATTGGCTCCAAAAGGGACCCTACTAACATTACTATCCCTTTAACATCACACACACACACACACACACACACACATATATTTCACTCAGTAAAATGCAAATCAGTTTATAACTTTTTTGAAATGCATTTTTCAGGGGGTTTTTTTGTTATTCTGTCTCTCACTGTTCAAATAAACCTACCATTAAAATTATAGACTGATCATTTCTCTGTCAGTGGGCAAACGTACAAAATCAGCAGGGGATCAAATAATTTTTCCCTCACTGTACTGACTACTCTTACACTGTGGAAATAAATAGCTTCTGTAGGCTAGTTCCTTGCTGGTCTACTCCATGCTGGTTAAATGCTCATAAGCAAAGTTGCTGGAGGGTGTTTGTGTGGGATTGCTTGTTTTAATATATTCATGCTTTGTTAAAATATAATTTTTATTTTTTTTTTTCATCTGTTTTAGATGCTGAAGAATTTTTTCAAAGAATTTGGACCAATCGAATCTATGAGGTTTCGTTCTGTGGTATGTTTTGCACATCCCTTAAAAACCAAACAAACCGAAAACAATATAATTACAGTCTCTACTAGACTGTGGCCCATATGTCTAAATCCGGTTGAGACCTTATGAGATTTGTTACACTTCCAATGTTCTTCTGTTTAACCTTTTAAATGTCAGAGGAGTGTGTCTGGTGCATTGTTTCTCAATACATTGAACAACACTCTGGAAGCAAGCAAGTAAGTTAAAGTGGAACTACCACCTATTTTAAACTTTATGTCAAATAATTGCCCATCTAATGACTAGCTGCTCAGTAGTGCTAGTCGCCAGAATAATAACCTGGTTAAATAGAATAATACCCTGCTCCAGGGCTGACAGGCAGCAGAGAGCGCAGACTTCTTTTCATAGTGATGTCTGTGCACCTGTGCTGTCAGTCCCTTTTGGAGCCGAACAGCTCCTTGCAACGCCTCGTAGCATCTGGGACCGACAGCACAGGCGCGCAGATGTCACTATGGAAAGATGTCTGCGCTCTCTACTGCCTCTCAGCCCCGGAGCAGGGTATCATTCTATTTAACCAGGTAATTATTCTGGCGACTAGCACTACTGAGCAGCTAGTCGCCAGATTGGGAATTATTTGACATAAAGTTTAAAATAGGTGGTAGTTTTGCTTTAACTGCGTTTAACCCTTTGAGTGCCAGAGGGGTATGCAATGCATTGCTAACTCTTCTGGCACTCAAAAGGTTAAAAAAAAAATCTGTTAAAGGGACAGTAATTCTTAATATGGTGGAAAAAATTCTAAAATGCAGGGTTTCTCCTTGTGACTAAAACAAGGGCACTGCCGTTGCTGAGCAATGATTTATTCAAAAGATATTGGGTAGAGAGCCACCATGGGCCTGAAATGTTACAGTGGTGCTGTTACTAGTGGCCACTAACGGGCCAGGACTTAGGAATTTCCCTGCTAGAACACAAGTGTGTTGATCAGAGGCTCAGTCATATTGATTAACTCACCTGTGCTCTTAAAAGGAAATTCTCAAATCCTGGCCTGTTAGTAGCCACTGAGGGCATGGGTTGAGAACCACTGTGCTAGAGCATCTTATATAGGTGACCAACCGACCAGAGCTTCCGATAGACTACTGTAGCAACAGCACCACCACAAAATGTCAGGCTATGGAGTTACTGCATCTAAAAAATTTGCAAGTTTGAGCTGCAATACATTTTGAATAAAATATCTCTCCGCAGTGGGACTAACCTTGTCTTACTCAATAGGATAAATCCCATTGATTATCCAATGGGATTTATCCTATTGCCCTATTGAGTAAACAGGTTGAGCTATAATAAGTCTTTGTGAATACAAACACAGTGGACACCAATTACAGTCAATTAACTGACTCTCTTCTGTCTCAATACAAACCATCATAAATGCTCTCTGAACATGACTTTACACATGCATTTAAAAGGAAGTTTAGGATTCTATTTTAGGGCTGTAACTCGAGTACTTTTTACATATGCTAGCTGTAAGGACATTATATTTAAAATTATAGCAACCTATTTCATGTTTTGGTCTTTGATACATTGCTTAGAATAGTTTATTTAACCCCATGTGGACCGGAGAAGTGTGCCTCACATTGCTTTGCAAAACTTTGCACACCTGCCTGTTCCTCATGGGCTTAACCCTTTCAGTGCCAGAGAGTTATCCAATGAGTTGCGGCGCTGAAAGGGTTACAAAATGTAATCTGTTATATCTATTGTATCTCTTTTCAAATCTGTCAATAGTCACTGAAGCACACAAATACGTATTTTCACACAGATATTCATCTCATTCCCTGCAATCATATTTGAGTTTTTTCAGTCACAAAATTGGGGCAAACAAATTTCTGCACTACAGAGAATAAATCAAAATTTGGTTTTTAACCCTTGGATTATGTTGGAAACCTCTTTAGCCTTCTGAGGTTAAAAGGATCATTGAGATTGGCGAAACCCCCCCCCCCATGTCGCAGTGGTCCTGCCCCAAAAGTGCTCCAATTTTTTCTTTAATACATAAATCTGTATTCTCACTCATGGACTGTTTACGGGTTTTGCTGGTATAAAAAAAAAAATACAGTTGAAGCAGTATAAAATAGACAACTCACATTTTGGAGTATTGTATTAAAATGATGCTTATAGACAGAGAAAACTAAATGTATAATTTACTTTTTCTTTAAAGGCACGTGCAGAAGCTAACTTATCCAGAAAAGTTGCAACTATTCAGTGAGTATTTACTATATGGTATTGACTAGCAATTGAATCAGTATGTTAACTGTTTGAGTGCCAGGAGCTTTAGCCATTTCTTAGACCCTGTATGCAGACACATTTTCAGCATTTTTGCTCTCCATCTGTTTAGTTGTAATTCCCTCTGGTAACGTTCTAGTTACATATGGAAAACGATATATCTTTTTGTTTTGTTTTTTTTCTTCAAAATGAATAGAGCTTTAGCTTGGTTCCTCAACTGAAGTAAACTTTGCATTGTGAGATGAGCTATATTGTCATAAATAGAAAATAAGTAAATAATAAAAAGGTATTTTGCTAAAATCATACACAGCTTTATGATCTAAAACGTATATTCTGTTGGTTACATGGGAAACTACCCTAAAACCACTCAACTATATAAGTATATATTTCCTGAAAGTAGATATCCCATTGCATCAAATAAGGGGTTACTTGCCTTTTTACCCCTTGGCTGATACAGTTTGTTCAGAAGGTGGCATTAAAGGAAAAATGTGGCATTTTTTGCCTTTCCACTCCTTTGAATATACTGAAATCTTTGAAAACTATGGATTTTTGAAAGAAAAAAAAAAAAAATTTTGTATTCAGACTTCTTGGGTGGGGGTGGGTGTCAGGTAACTGTGCAGGTACAGCTGGCCAAGCCCGTGCCCTACATGTGGCTGCCACTCGGAGGGTTAAACTAACTGTGATCAACTTGAGTTTTATAAGAGAACTGTTAATTTCCTTTGAAAAAATTGTGAATTAGATTTTCTATTCATAAAAAAATGAATAGGTTCCTGTAGTAAACATGTATTGTTACATACAAATAAACACATGTACTGTATGTATGTATGTATGTATGTATGTATATGTATAACAATATTCTATAAAAGCAAAGCATGAGTAGGGGTATGTCTCAGAGTTTGATGCAGTTTGCTTGCTAGTTTGACAAGTGGTTTGAGTTTTCATTTCATCACATTCACTTTACATGGTATGCACTGCACTTATAGAAAAAAGGAAGCTGATTATTACTTTTAAAGGGATAGTAATCCTATATAATAAAAGGCCAGAAAGTTTGTCGCAATGCAGTCATGCGCAGTAGAAACTGCCCACTTTCGGCCAGTCTCTACTGTGCATGATTGCATCGCGTGAGTGAGGCGGCTCATTCGCATGGAGCATTGAAGTAACAGCTGTATGCAGAGCAGGTCCAGGTAATGTTAGCCCTTTGAGTGGCAGAGGGGTATACAATGCGTTGCGTCCCCTCTGGCACTCAGAGGGTTAAAAGACCAGTCCTGCTCTATGTACTGCCATTACCTCACTGGTCCGTGGCCCGTGCACACGGGCTTTTACACTAGTACTTCTAATAAAGTGCAGCTCCAAGTCTTCTTTATTCAATTTTTGGCACATAGCGCTACATTTTGATAATAACAAGCTTGTAGTTCAAGCTCAGTTGAATCCGAAAGGATCCCCTTCCTATCCCTTTTGGCTGTCTCTCCTTAGATCTGGAGTCCGGTCATGGGACCGGACAGCAAGCAGCAAGGGACAATCTTCACTCGTTAAGTATAAGGAAAACGTTGAATACCCCCCACACACACACACCGATGAAGGATGGCAGGACTTTCCTTATTCTTACTGAAGATTGTCCCTCACCACACTCCATCTGCACCAACATGAGAGGTAGAGTTACGCAGGGGAAAGCGCTTGAACTATAATCCTATTAGTATTGAAATATAGCTCTAGAATAAAGAACACTTTATTAGAAGTATCACTATCCCTGAAAGCAGCAACTGATGGCAGATAGTACCTCATATCATCTATATCTGTGTGAAATTTGGTGGATATCTTTCTAGTAGATTTGGCTGATGAGTTTCATGAAGGCATAAAATGTGATAATGGGGAAAAGACTTCTTGACCGTGTTTTTTGTACTGAATAGATTTGTATCAAACATTCAGTGTTTCCTGGGGAAGGACACAGACTCCTAAACTGCCAAATTTCAATGTCGTTTATTAAGGTTCAAACGTTGTAAGCAAATACACAGGGTGGCAGACTGACACAATCGAGTGTTCATCTATACTGCTGTTTGTTACACACGTCAGACAAAGTGTGGACATTAGTATTACGCTGTTGTAGTTTGAAAGGCACAGCTGTAATAAATACAAATTATTTAACTTTTTATACATTTTGAATGCAGTGATATGATGAGCTGAAATGTGATAGTTTAGGAAGCGCCTGGAAAAAAAATGCGTTTTCTTCCCTGCAACTTTTCATACCATCACTAAATCTTCATCAGCGCTAAAGCCAAATCTACTCAATAGATCTGCTCCAAATTTGACAAAAATTTAAATGCTATACAGTTGTAAATTTCTACTTGTCTGAGACTAATAGAAAGTTCCAGTAGACAGCTTAACATTAGGTGGGCTAGTAAATTTTTATATTCTGTCTAGGAATTTTTCTTTTCCTCTGTTGTCCAATGTGGAAGACAGGAACCATTGGGTAAAGTCTTCTCCTCCAGGAGGTCTCTGAGTTGAGAAGTCCCTCTTCATTTTCACTTTACCCTCTCCTGCTATGCTCATTTTTTATTGAACTTGTGATCAGGAGGTAGCATGAGGGTATCCTTTTGAAATGTTGCACGCTTAAGAGCGTGCAACATTTTCACTAAGTCACCACATCGCCATGATCAAAATGGCGACATGACAGTCTCACACTGCATGACAGAGCGAGATTGTACTTTCACCTACTTAATGGTCGCATCATCACATGGAGGCGTTCCAGCTAAGTAGCACCTGGAGCGCCTCAGTGTGCTGCTATCTGTTTGCCATACCACTTGACAAGCTAGAAATAAACGCTAAATCCTTATATTTGACCGGGGCATACACCATCTTGACAAGCCCGGTCTGGTTACCATGGCAACTGCATACAAACGCAGCGGTATTGAAGGAGCAGAGGGGGAGAGGGAGACAGGTCTCCTGTGGCTGTAAGTACAAAATTTTCAACAATACCCTCGTGTCTAAAGGAAGATTCAATATAACCTGTGTTAAAGTTCCACTTCTGAACATAAATGTGCAGTGGGTTTGAAGGAGCGGAGGGGGAGATAGAGACCGGCAGCGGGCGACCTTTCAGTCAAATAAACAACCAAAGGAGGTGCACAATCTCAGATGGACGCAAAGCAAGTGAGGGGAGAAGGATTGGGCAGGTACATGGGAGGCAATTCAAAGTTTTATTGCTGAGATTGTGAGTACATCTGAGTACAGCAGATGGTGAAATGTCACTGCATATGCCAACACATTTCATTCTTACATCAGAGCTCTGAAGAGTGAAGGGTTCGCAGTACCATGTCCACAGGCATTTAACACAGTTTAGTTTAGGAATGCGGCATTTCATGAGGCGACATGACAATCTCGCGCTGCATATAAAAGAGAAAGTCATGTCGCCATTTTCATCCATGTTTAATGTGACGTACAGCTGTACAACATTTGAAATGCGCCCATTTAAAAGTGAACCAGCATGAGCACAGCTCTTAGTCTTCTTTTTTTATTTCTTATTATGTGTTGCTGTATAATCAAAGTAGGTGGGGTCCTATTCCTGGCTTCCTCATTAACCCCTTAACAACCGCTGATGTGCCATGTCCATCATGCCTGTCTGGATGTTAAGGACCGGTGACTGTCCTGGAATTCTGGGATCACAGCTTGGTTGCAAGCCACTCTGCAATCCCAGAATGCTTTGGTACAAAAAAAAAAAGTCCTGTGGTCCTCTAGATCCACCCCCTCACCACGTGGTTCTTAAGGGGTTAATGGATTGTCCAGTGCTCAAGTTCGTTTTCCAGGGCCACAAACTTGTGGAGGGTATCTTCTTGTCACAGTCTTTACCTTTACATGTAAGTTAATCTATTTAGTGCTTTGGTCCTATGTGTGTGTCCATGTTATCTGGCATCCACTTGTTCATGTGGATTGTTACCTGGCTTGCACTCTCTGTTTATACATATACTGTAGTCTGTGTCTGTTTTATGTCTTCCCTGACAAGGAATGGTCCTTTGCAGGGCAATTAACCCCTGCATTACCTTCTTTCTTATTTGGGCATATAACCCCCACTTGATGGACTGATAGAATTCTGAGTTTTTTCGCTTTTTTTTTCTGTGTTTTAAAAGGTGCCTGTGTTCCCGAGCCATTTAAGTTTAAAGTTAGGGCTTTTAGCTGGCACAATAGTAACATAGTAATTTAGGTTGAAAAAAGACTTCCGTCCATCTAGTTCAACCTTTTCCTATTCCTGTTTACCATCGTTGATCCAAAAGAAGGCAAAAAAAACCCTCAATTAGTAATTTAAAATTCTGCCTTGAATGGGGGGAAAAAAATTCCTTCTTGATTCCAAATGGCAATCAGATTCCTCCCTGGATCAACAAGCCCCAACTAAATATTCATCCCAATACTAATGTACATAGCCCTCTATGTTATGCTCTTTTAAATAAGTATCCAGGCCCCTTTTAAAGGCATCTAATGTTTTCGATAGCACCACCTCCTCCGGCAGTGAATTCCATACCTTTATTGTCCTTACTGTAAAGAAACCCTTCTGCTGTTGTAGATTAAATCTCCTTTCCTCAAGTCTAAGCGGGTGGCCTCTTGTCCTGTGTACTGTTCTGTTAATGAACAGGTCTTTGGAGAGCCCTATGTTTTGTTTTGTTTTGTTTTTTTCTTTAAACAGAAGTCTTCATCCTTGAGCATTCATGGCTCAATATGGAATAAAGTGTACTTTTCAGTTGATCCGTTGTTTACAGCTCACTTGAATGATCTAAGAAAACATAGATTAAGCTCCCTTTGCATGCTTGATCAATCAAAACAAACATTATTATAAAAAGATAACAGGCCTTATTCACCAGGCTAAAAATGTGCAGTTCTGGGGCAAACTATCTGCTTATCAGTGGGGAATTTTCATTTTCTCCCTGTGATGCAATGAAGACCTTATTAGGATTCAGTGAATTAAAAACCCCATTTAAATCCATAAATTTATGTAGTTTGTATTTCAAACTTACAGTGCAGTTGGCTTGCTCAAGAATTGCTCACAGAATTGCTTGATGAATAAGGTCCAAAGTTTGCAAATAAAATTATTTAACATTAAACATTTTGACCAGTCAAGCTCAAGAAGTGTGCTTGATCAAACAAAACAAACAACTTTGTAAAATAAAACTGAAAATGTAAAAGGCAAAAAAGATATTGCATCAAATCTTATAATCTACCATGGAAGTGCAGGGTTATAGTTTGCTAAATTTTAACATCGTGCTTCTCCTGTGCTTTGTTTTAAACCAGTGATTCTCAACCAGGGTGCCGTGGCACTTTGGTGTGCCACAGACATCAACTTAGGGTGCCCTGTGTTTTCTATAAACACTAACAAAAATGGACTTATAAATAAAGATTTATAGAAATTGTTATGCACAATATGTTTAGTTATGGTATTATGATTATAAGACCTAATTAGACTGTATTTTTATGTAGTGTACTCTTTATTATTCCCTTGATAAAATACATTAAATATGTTAGGGGTGCCCCGAATGTTCTAGATTACGTATTAGGGGTGCCCCAAGCAAAAAAAAGTTTGAGAACCACTGTTTTAAACATATTCATTTACATGGTAGGTACAATGACATTGACCAAGCACAGTGGAAGAGTGAAGTAAAAGTGTAATGGACAATAACTTTATAATTTTATACTTTTGTACACTTGAGTGAGATCTATAATGCTGTTTTAACATAAGGTGTTTTTTTCCCTTTTTAAGAACTATAACTGAAGAATAATCGGCTCCCACAAGCCTTTATAAAATTACAAAAGGTGCAGAAATTGATTGTTCAGCATTTCAATCCCATATCTTATATAATCTAAACTCTTTTTTTTGTCTGTAGGCGGAAGGTACACCCAAAAAGGAAAAACATTAATGCATACGTGGTTTTTAAAGATGAAGGTAGTGCTACTAAAGCACTTGAAAGGTATGATGTTTTTCATTTTTAATTCTGTACAACAAAATATGCCTGATAATGTTTTCACTTTTATTGTTACTTCAATTCTTAAACACCACGGTAACTAGAATGTTAAGAGAATGGGGGGGCTGGGGAGTTTCGATATGATATGTAATTTTTTTTTTCTTTGTGTGGAAATGTAAGTGTATATATAATATAGTTTGTGTCTTTGTATATAAATATAACTTTTTAAATTCCGATGAATTTCAAATGTCTGAAATGTTTTATTTTGGCCCAGATATGGGAAAACACTCGCAATTACTTTTAGATCTTTCCCATCAAATGCCAATGGCATAGCCCTCTCTTATATAGCATTATTTTTCCTACTTTTCCCACTAAAACCATGTGCTGGTGGGATTAACTACACCAAGCAATACTGGGTAGGACAAAAAAAATCAGATTTTAAGCGCACTTCTTGGGATGGTAGTTTTTATCATATTAAAACTGGAATTAATATAATTTTACTCAACATTTATAGGATCTATGTAATCTTTTGTAAATATTTCATGTAATTTCTCAGTATGTCAAGAGCCATGGTATCCTGATTTAGACACATGACCAAAAAACAGAAATCAGATCCTTTTCAGGCAAAGTCATTATGTGTGCGCACTGAAATGAGGCAGCTGGTATACTATAATTACACCTTTAAAGGGATAGTAATACTTCTTTTTATCTTTATTTTATTTTGTAGGTATTAAAAAAACATGAAGAACGATATGTCTTATCTCTCAAACCTTTATGGTTTGAAAGATATTCACAAGCAAACTTGCCCCGCCCCGCCCCTTTTACCTAATGTAAGCCATCTGTTCTCAGATGTGGAATCTGGTTGTAAGACTAGACCGATAACAGAAGGGGACAATCTTCTTCCTATGAAAACAATGAAGGCCCTTCCCCCCCTTGTCAAGATTTTCAGGGTTTTCCCTTATCTTAATTAAAGATTGTCCCTCTCTGTGGTCTACCTGGGCACCTCCCTTCTCGTCTGGCTGAGCAGTGTTACATCCGTAAAAGGGGCGGGAGGGGGATACTTTGTAATTTAATTACTCTTGAACTACAACTCTGACAGAATTGAAATAACACTCTCTAAAGTCCAAATACTGTGATGATTAATTAGAGCTGTTTTATTATGAAACATTACTATCTCTTTAATGTTCATGGAAGAATCTCAATACTGCCTTTACACTGTCTACCAGGTTAACCCTAGAAGTTCTATTCATGTGGCTGCATCTCTGTTTACCAAACTGGAAACCAAGCAACGTGAGATTATTGCCCCCTTAGAGTACAGCGACTGGTAGTCTTATGCTTTTCTTTCCGCTTTCCATCAGATAGCAGACAGGCTATGCCCATTTTGTAAGCCTGTGCTGAAATTAAATTGTTGTATTAATGAATTAAACATTAGAACTGTTTATTTTTAATTTCTTAGAAATGGAGCAGAGGTAGTCAGTGGATTTCACATCAGAGTTGACATTGCTTCAAAAAGCACTTCAGTAAGTTACCAATAATGTTAATTTATTTTTAGTCTATTCACCCAATTAGTTGTGTGATGATTGTGTTATTTTTGTTTTAAAGCACGACAACAAGAGATCTGCTTTTGTTGGAAACCTTCCTTATGGTAAGTGTTTATTCCCTTTTAATTTATACTGGTTAATTATTCTTTTTAATTATTAAACATGGCATATGGGAAAATAATAGGATAAGAACCTTAATTGAGCTGAGCAGGTAGTGGCATATGTTTCCAGTAGAAGTTGTTTGATGCTGTCGCGCATAGTATGTTTGGGGTTGGACTCGGCCAGGTAACTGGATAAAAAGTTGGCTAAAGAACAGTGTGTCAGTTGGTGGAGCACCTTCAGAGGAAGGATCGGTTTCTAGTGGGGTGTTGTCGGCTTTTTCTTTTTAAATTCTTTATCGGTGCTATTACTACTTATTTGCAGCCAGGGAGTTCAGCAAAGTCTTTATTTCGTGACAAAGATCACTCTGGTTCAATCTTCAATCAGTTAATCAAGATGGGTGGGTGGACAGTAAAAAAATCAAAATAACGTCATAGCAGGCCTGCACTCTCACCAAAAAATTATTAATTTTCTGTGTGCAACCATTACACAAACAACATAAATGTAAAGGACAGTTGCTCACGGGACTTTAGTAGATATAAAACCTATTAAGACAGGTCACTTCATGAACTGAGATGCCTTTCTAAAAAACAAAAATTGTGTGAATATCAGGATGCATTTACAAGGTGCAGGTGAGCGTGAAAACATCTCGGGAAAACTGATTCAAGTTTTGACTATATGTTGATTGCATTGTCTCTCTGTCCGCTATCCCATTTTGCCTTGCAGGATAATTTTAAAATATATTTAATCAATTTAATGTTTGTTGTTTTTCCTTTTGTTTGCCTTTCTAAACATACCGTATAAATATACTTCATTGACTTTCCTTCTCAGAAATTGAAGAAGAAACTGTTAGAGAACATTTTTCGGATTGTGGAAATGTAGAAGCAGTTCGTATCATCAGAGATCGAAACACAGGGATTGGAAAAGGTTTTGGTTATGTTTTGTTTGAGGTATGGATAAGAGCTTAAAAAATGCTGGATATGTATAATGGAATACATATTGTTTACAGTAAAAAACCCCCAAAAACATAGCCTTGTCACAATACAAGCATTATACACGAGTACTGGCTCTCCCTCTGTCGGATACTATAACTTCAGTCAACAGCTGGAGGGCCAAAGTAGGAAAGTAGCCTTTATGCTCATGAGAGAGCAGACTTCCTAAAAAGATTAGGATTGCACTATACAGCACCTGAAAAAGTTCTGTTTAGGGGGGTCAGAAAGCTGATCTCTGCTACTGTTAGAAGTCTGGGACTTTGCTTGTGGTAAGTGTGCTGCTGTTCCTATCACTAAGTTTGAAAATCCATATTCAGTGGCTCAAGCTTTCCCATAGAGTGCTGTTATTGTTTAAAAACCAATAACAAGTTTCAGCTGTAATAACATTTGACTGAAAAATTTCCCTTCAGTGGCAGTCCCTTTGTCTACTCTGCAGGAAAAGCTGGATCTTCCCGGACATCCAGTGGCTCAATGTTCTGACCCCTCCCCCGAATAAGACTTCCTAACAGGGCTATCAAATGATAGTTGAGATTTAACCCCATGTCCCTCTGGTGCTCAGAGAGTTAAACATGAGTTCATATAAACAGATGTGCTATCGAATTTACAAATGTGTATTCCAAGATTTATTGGTGGGTGAGTTCTGCAGTGTATCTGATGCTCTTCTCACTGCTACTATAAGTACAATAATTCATATTCTTCTGTCATAATATGTAGTTCTGCTATTTGCCTCACAAATATATTGTGCTTGGTAAGTTGCCTGTATGTATATAAAAGCAAAAACTGAGCAATTATTTGGTAAACTAGTTGAATCACACGGAACCATTTATTTAAATGAGGTTGTATGACTGCTACATAGGTTTCAACTCAAAGTGCTAATTACAGCAGTTAGTAAATAAGATATATACCCTATGATTTATGCCACATCATAAAAGTATACATTTCCTGAAACCTGAAGAACTCAGGAATAGCAGAATTTACATCTCAATCAAAATTATCATGATGCATTTCTTGTGACATTAGTATTTTCAAAAATGTAATTTCTTTATACAGTCTCGTACTCTCTTAAGGCAGTATGTAAA
This sequence comes from Rhinophrynus dorsalis, assembly GCA_037306005.1. Classification (NCBI taxonomy): domain Eukaryota; kingdom Metazoa; phylum Chordata; class Amphibia; order Anura; family Rhinophrynidae; genus Rhinophrynus; species Rhinophrynus dorsalis. The sequence goes on along the minus strand of CM074720.1, from coordinate 225,182,309 downwards.
AAGATAGAGAGGAGCTCACAATTGGGTACAAATAAAAATGTACAGAATTCAAACTATCTTAAAAGGGGCTTTTTAACGTTTGAATGGTAGATAGGTCCTTAAAGGGATAGTAATACTTTGTTTTATCTTTATTTTATTTTGTAAGCATTAAAAAGAATGAAGAATGCTATGGTTTGAGAGATATTCACAAGCAAAATTTCCCCCTCCCGCCTCTTTTACCTAGTGTAAGCCATCTCTTCTCAGATGGGGAATCTGGTTGTAAGACCAGACAGATGACAGAAGGGGACAATCTTCTTTCTATGAGAACAATGAAAGCCCTGCCCCCCTTGACAAGCATTTCAGGTTTTTCCCTTATCTTAATTGAAGATTGTCCCTCTCTGCAGTCTACCTGGGCACCTCCCTTCTGATCTGGCTGAGCAGTGTTACATCAGTAAAAGGGGCGGGAGGGGGATATTTTGTCATTGAATTACTCTTGAACTACAGCTCTAATTGATGATTAATTAGAGCTGCTTTTATTATGAAATGTTACTGTCCCTTTAAATGCTTTGCTAACATTGCTTTGAAGCCTATAGCATGTTTTTTTAAGGTGGAACAGTAAGTGTAAAGCAAAGTATACTTTGAGTCAAGAGAGTGATATGTTTTGGAGGTGAAATGAGTGTGTGCGAGATCGGGGTTGGGAGAAATTATCTACCAGAGAGAATGGATTGGGGGCAGCAGGAGAGGCCACCTGTTTCCCACTGTTATGTTATTATATAAAAGTTCACAGGCACAAATATTTTTTCTCCTCTTCAGAATACAGATGCTGTCCAACTTGCGCTGAAACTAAACAACTCTGAACTACTGGGAAGAAAACTTCGAGTTAAACACTGTGTTACTGAAGCTTCAAGTAAAGGCACAAATAAAACACATTTTAAGCATAAACTGGATACTTTAAAGCAAGCAAAACCGCAAAAAAACAGCACATTTGCTGGTGAAACTGCAGATGTTAAAAAGAGTAAAAACAAAAGACCTAAAAAGAACGAAGTTAAAAAAGGTAAAAATAAAGGAAATAACAAAATTGCAAACAAGCCAACTGGTGGAAAGAAGAAGATTGACATTAAAAAGAAATCCAAGAATTGAGATAAAGGTTTATATTTACCACATCAGGTTGTATTTGATTTAAAGCGACAGTTTGGAAGACTGATGTTATCGTGTTTTTCTACCTAAAGTGCATTCTTGATGGTTGTTATAAATTGGATTTATTTTTTTTGGAAGTTACACATTATATATTTTTAAACATTGATTTATTTTTAAACTTTTCAGTTGTGGTCCTCTCAGAAAATTAATGATTAACACTTTTAAAAAGGAACTATAAAAATGTCTCTGTTTATCAGAAGGACTTGCTTAGGTTTGTGTTATTCAAACAGTTGTCAGTGATTTCTTTTTACAGTTCTTTGCATTTAATCTGTTTCATTCGTCTGCTAACAACTAGGGTCTCTTGAAATCCATTCAGGTCTATTGAAGCCTTTTATTGTGAGGAGATGTGGCCTAGTGGACTTCAATAGATATCCCTACAGACATGAAACTGCAAATAAATAGATACATATGCTGTTTAAAGCACACCTACGTAGGTAAGTCGCTGTGTTGAGCAAATTGACTAACTTATTCCTAGGGTAAATTTCCCTTTTAAGTATTAGAGAGGAGTGTAATGTATTTTTTAATGCATTGTGCACCTCTCTGGTCATTAAAGGGGGCATGTCAAACATGGGGCCTCCTGCCTGCAAACTTGTGGTCCTTCACAGAGAGAAACATTTTAATTAACCCAGCGACTTGGCATCTTCCCTCACCCTCCTTACATCAGCCTAGGGTTGTCACTTTTCTGGTTGTCTGTCTGGGTTTCACTGATCCTATATAGACAGATACAGACTGTGCCAGCCAGTGTTGAAGCCCTCCTTGCCTTAGAGGGAAATGTTAGGTATGTGTGTGTTTTTCTGTATTTGAGTTTCACTTGCCTGGGTTAACTATTTAAAGGGATAGTAATGTTTCATAAAAACAGCAGCTCCAATTAATCTCCATAGTATTTGAGCCATAGAGAGTGTTATTTTAATACTATCAGAGTTGTAGTTCAAGAGTAATTGAATGATAAAGTATCCCCCTTTTACCTAGTGTAAGCCACCTTCCCTCAGATGTGGAATCTGGTCTTGAGACCAGACAGATCACAGCAAGGGACAATCTTCAACCTGTGAACATAAGGAAAACCCTGCCACCCTTGACAGGTTTTTCCACTTATGCTAATTGAATATTGTCCCTCTCTGACATCCATCTGAGATCCGTCTTGCTGCTCTGATATAAGCTGTGTTACATCATTAAAATGGGCGGGAGGTGGATACTTTATTATTCAATTACTCTTGAACTACAACTCCGACAGTACTGAAATAATACTCTCCATGGCCCAAATACTATGAAGATTAATTGGAGCTATTGTTGTGAAACATTGCTATCCCTTTAATTTACCAAAAGTAATTGAAGCAGTTTATGAAGTAATTGTTAGGTGAATTCTTTGCAAATCAATCCATTAATGGTTTGAGGCTTTTCTTGCCATGCTATTAAAAAAACACCAGACAGACATTTCAAATGATTTATTTAACTAAAGTAAGAAAGTTGTCTATTGATGATGATTTTTTTTTTAAGCATTGCTATAGCAACCATAAAATAAACCAAACGTCTCTGATAGTATCTTCTTGACTCCTTTGAGTACCATTGACCAGATGGAGTACAACCTCTAAATATATACAGAAGGCTCTAGAGCTGCTAATCCATGAAGTACTGAAACTCCTTTCTAAAACATTTCTTAAACCTTACATTAATATATTTGTTATAATTCAGCAATCTAAAGAGGAGAAATTCTGGAGCAAACCACCTGCACCACAGGGGAGAAATGAAAATTTTGACTGTTTTAAACAATATATACAAAAATGTGAGCGGCTCTGGGGATGAACAGAAAGCACAATGACTTGTACTATGGCTAGTCACGGATCAGAAGCATCACGTTTTAGCTCTCTAGTGCAATTACAGGGGAAAAAATTACATGTACATATTAGACTAATCCCACCCAAAATTGCAGTTCAGTTCCAAAATAACATGCAAGTCCCCTCTGCACGGGAACACCAGCTAACCCCAGACGTATGTTTTCAGCCTTGTTGTGCCATGCCTCGTTTGTAAACAAATCCCCCTTGAATGCTGGTCACCACCTCATTGTGTCACAGTGCTTTGCAATTCGTTCCTACCCCTCTGGCACTAAAAAAGAAAAAAAAAAAAAGCCATTATCACCAATTTATTAACCATATTTTCCCTCTAATTCAGTTAGTACACCCACACAAATGATATGCCACTTTTAAGGATAAGTAGGGCTTTCTCTTAATGCCACATTTATATGTAGAACTCATAATTTAGTTTGATAATATATAAAAAAAAAAGTGTGTTTTCCTGTCATTTGTACTTAGTGCATTTCTTTAACAGGGACTCGATAACATGTATGAAGGTTCGTTCATACCTTCCAAAAGTCCCATTTTAGGGGGGTACTATCACTCTGTGATGAAAATGCCTATTTCCCTCTTTTAGGAGATCAGACTGTGTGGTGTGTAAAAGTGTATCACAATGCTCCACAGCAAGAAAACTCACATTGTTTAAACTTAAGTATTTTATAAATTAATTTTTTAAATAAAACTCTTATCTTGCCCTAAATAATTTATTCAGTTACAGTCAGAGGTGTTAATAGGTTATGGAATAATATTTTATATTCTAACCACCAGTCCTGCCCCCCCAGAAAAACAAAGTGCCTCCCTTTGTGGCCATTTGAGACAGGGGAGCTATGTTCTCTGCCTCTCACTTCTTCTCTCTGCCTCTCTCTTCCTCACAATCAGTGAGGAGGAAACAGGCATAGAACAGTGATAGAGATCATGTTTTCATACCTTGCCTTTGTCATATGGCTGCACGGGCACTTCTGATTGCTGTGGCAGAGATCACATGTGCCAAGCCACTGATGAGAGGCTGAACTGAATGTTGTGGTCCTGGTCCAGTCAGTTACAGCTCCCCCTCAATGATCACAGCATTCTCTGCAATCATTAATCCATGACATGACAGAACGTCATGCTGATTAAATAGAGGGTAATCCCTCTACTCCTTACATTAACAGTGCCATATGATGTCCACATGGTTCACCTATTTTTCAGAATCTTATTCTGTTGAAGAGGTGAATAACTGATTACAGTTTGAATGGTTATAACTCGAATTAAGCAACTGCCAATGACTGGAGTACCAAAACATTATCATCCTGTAAGGAGCAATCACTTTTGTTCTGACTTGCGTTTGGAAGGTATAGACTTTGACTAGCATCAGTTCACAATGTTGATGTCCAAAATCAAGACAACTTGCCTACTCTTGTCTATTTTCATCTGATTCTCATGCTGTTATTTGTTTGATTTTCTTCTATTTCCTGACCTTATCATAAGGCCAAGTATAGCTTTTTAAATGGGAACTGTGGCCTAAAATAAGTGGATATTAAATATCGGTCCAATTTTTGAAGAAGAGGTGAAAAAAAAAAAAAATACTTCCTACAGAATACAAACTGAGTTTATTCATTCCTAGTTTATTACAGCCCAAACAACCAAATCCATTTTCTATTGTGATCACTGGTTGGTGCTCGTCTACTCACTCACTCCTGGAGAGGCATAGTCTATGACTCATGTAGAGTGCAGATTATAGAAAAAATCGACTTGCCTTTTGGTTACTAGTTGGTAACAGTTTGATACAAAAGGAAATAAAACTGAGTTTTTTTTAACTTCTGAATACTCTAGCACCAGTAGGAATAACCTTGTATTTCTCAGTAGGGGAAAAAAAAAAAAAAAAAAAGATGGACTCGCCTGAATACACTAAAGCCCAGGAAGCAGTGCATTTTTAATGTGTTAATGCAATAATGCAATAAAGATGCTGCAAGGAAGGTCTGTACGCAGACCAGTAGGGCAATTATAAGACCATTTACACTAGTGATGGAATCTCCAATGAATGGCTGTCCTGGGAACATCAAGAGAGACCAACGCTAAACAAAAGTAAGATGGGGGGGGACAAGACTGCTTCTAGAACATTATGACCAAAGGCAGCCTCCCCTGCTGCTTGAAGATCCATCAGTAATGTTTGGAAACGTAAGGATACTTTACCCGGTAGCAGCCCTACAAATTTAGTCAGTGGAACCCTGAGCCTTCTCAGCTCATGAAGTAGATACTGCTCTGGTTGAATGAGCCCTGATTTCTGATGGAAGTTCCATATTGCTTGCTCTGCATGCTTCTTCAGTTGCAGAACGAAGCCATCTAGCGATAGAAGTTTGGATTCCTTCCTGGCTCTAGATTGGACCACAGAGATAAATGAAAAATGAAGCAGAATTTCTGAACTTATAAGTCATCTGAATATATAACAACGTTTGATATCTAATTTCAGGAATCGTTTCACCAAATGGGGGTTAGCATAAGGGTTCCCCAAGAAGTTTCCTAAATCCATGACCTATTCCTTAATAGGGAACAATCACCTCTAGGCAAGGTGTTTTTAAATGGATAGTAATGCTTGAAAATTATTTTATTTTATATTGTAGCCCTTAAAAAAACATGAAAAATTATATAAGTCTTATCTCCCAAACCTTTATGGTTTGGGAGATATTCACATGTAAAATATAGTAAAGTTCTCTTTTCCTGGCTGTTTCAGCCAAGTCTGCCATCTAGTGGACAGATTTGGAATTTGGTCCACAGAGCAACCAGCAGCTCTTTAGCAGTGCCAAGATCACGATCTTTGAAAAGAACTACTTCACTGGAACTGTGTACAAAGTGTGCCTGGCTTGAAAGTACACTTTGTAGACCATTCCAATTAAGAAATTCTTTTTAAAGATTGTGATCTCAGCACTTCTGGAGAGGCACAGCCGGTCCGGGGACCGGATTCCAAATCTGAAGGGTGGAGCAATGAGGTCACTCCTGGGGAAACTTTACTTCTGAATATCTCCCAAACCATAAAGGTTTGGGAGATAAGACTTATATCGTTTTTCATGTTTTTTAAGGGCTGCAATATAAAATAAACTTATTTTCAAGTATTACTATCCCTTTAAATCTAAATGTACCTACTTTTAAAGATATTTCATCTTCAAGCTGTACACTTCAGCATAATGGGCACAGCACAGCCCGTGCTCCCTGGGGCAACTGGGAGGGAGGTGGGAGGAGAATTAGGAATTGAACAAGCGATTTGCCGAAGATTCAGTGTGCTACATTATGCTGACCTGCAAAGCTTGAAGATGAAATATCTTTAAAAGTAGGTACATTTAAAAAAACAAACAAAAAAACACATTGCTTAATACTACTTTGCTAACAAAACCTATGCTAAAAAATTTTTGAGATGATTGTTCCCCTTTAAGGATGTTAGGATTAAGGCCTGTAGAAAGTCCTTTAACATAGCCTTCATCTAGAAAGTCCAGGATCAATGGAATAGAAGGTTTCAAGAGATCTACAGCATGTTCCTCAGCTCAATAGGAGAATCTCCAGGTGTGCTTATGTATGACTACAGAGCTCCATTTCTGGATTGAGGTAAGACCTCTATCACTCCATCTGATGACCCCTAGTTGCTCAAGGTTTGGGCCTTAGGAGCCATGTGGAAAGCTTCAAGCTCTTAACTTGATTGTGTTGAACTGGACCCTGAATAGGGTCTTCCCTCTTGTGACAAGGTCTTCCAAATAATAAAACAAAAGCTCCTAGGCCAATAAAGGGTAATGAAAATGACTTTGGCTTTCTTCTGAAATCTCTCTTCCGCAGAGTAATTGCTGTGAGTCAATGGTGGAAAGAGAGAAGCTAGTCCCATCTCTGTACCACAGCATCCAATGCAACAGTCTGATCCTGAGGAAAAATATACCTTTTGTTTTCTGCGAGGGGCCATCAAATACATTTTGAAGCATCTCCTCTCTCCATGAATGTCAGATCTATGGATGAAGGACCTGCTTGTCAGGATGGACAGTCTTCCATCTCAGAAAATCTTCCCAGGAGGAGTTCTTCCCTGGACTGTGAACTGGGACCGGATTCCCTGCAGTCAGCTAGAGGGCTGACGTCAGGGAAAGGGGAGGGAGGGGGGAACTTTTGTGCCGAATATCTCTCAAACCATAAAGGTTTGAGAGATGGGACTGGGGGCATTTAGTTTTATTTTTTAAAGTCTGCAAGATTCATGTTGGTAAAAAAAAATGGCAATACTATCCCTTTAAATCTCAATATGTCTAAGACTGAGCTACTTCTCTTTCCTGATAAATCCTGTACAATACCTCTGTTTTTGTTGGCTCCACAATTTACCTGTGGACAGGGCATGCTGCCTCAGAGTAACTTTGGACTCTTCTCTCTCCTTCACCACCCACATTAATGAAATAACAAATACCTGTTGCTTCTTTCTTTCTGCAACAGAAACTCTCATGCACGCTCTTATTCTTTCCCACCTGGACTAATGCATTTCTTCACTTTTTGGTCTGCCTACTACCTTTATCTTTCCCTTTAAACAATTCTTGAGTTGGCCATGAGAACATTCCTCCTCTCCTCCAGAGCAGAAATTACCCCTACATATTAAAATCATTGTAATGGCTTCCCATAAAGCAACGTATAACATTCAAAATCCTCCTCATTACCTTCAGTGCTGTCCAACACCATCCCTATCCTATATTTCACGGTTGTTATCCCACCATATACCTACACACCACACATGGTGGATGTCTCTGCTCCTTTAACCCCTATCGCTGTATCATGACTGAAGGATTTTTCATTTGCTGCTCCATACATCTGGAACTCTGTACTTTTTCAGCATTTGCCGAGCCTCAACCTCTAACTTCAAATCCAAGCTAAAATAACACATTTTAAATGTAGCACAGTGGATCTCAACCTGTGCCCTCAGTGGCCAGTAAAAGGCCAGAACTTAGAAATTTCCCTGCTAGAGCACAGGTGAGTTGATCAGAGGCTCATTCAAATTGATTAACTCACCTGTGCTCTAACAAGGAAATCATGAAATCCTGGCCTGTTAGTGGCCACTTAGGGCACGGGTTGAGAACCACTGATGTAGCACTATCGTAATATGTAAACCTTGTCTCGGATGCAGAACTGTCATAATTTGCACTTCTTCCTCCACCTGATTATGTATGTCACCCATCCATCCTATACTTAGACTGTAAGCTCTACGGGTCAGGGACCTCCTGTACTAACTGTCACGGTTTATTATGACTCTCAGACACAAGTTTTAGGTAAAAATCAATTTTATTAAAATAATAAATTGATAACGTAGGATGGCAATCACATACATACAGATATATTCAGAATATAACAAGACAGAAGGCAGACTCTACCGGTCCTGTCAATATACCGGACAGGACAGTCTGAAGTAATAGAATGTTAGGCTCTACCGGCCTTGCCAATACCGGGTAAGGCAACCTGCAGATGGAATCGCATAACGGTTCTACCGGCCTCACCAAATTACCGGGCAAGGCAGCCTCAATAGATTCATAATGTAGGCTCTACCGGCCCTGCCAATACCGGGTAAGGCAACCTCAGATGGAATGTGGCAAAAGGTTCTACCGGCCTTACCAATACCGGGCAGGGCAGCCCAGAGATAGTAGCAGCAGTCAGATGGTAATGGCAAATTGACAGGATCGTAAGCAACCCAGTGTACACACACTGAGACTAACAGGGGAAACTTAAAGCCGCAAGGCTTTGGAGCAAACCAGCATCCGCACGCTGGGACCAACACTGAATTGTATAGCCGATAGGCTTAGGAGCAAACCAGTGACCGCACACTGGTGTAACAAGCGAGTTTGTATAGCAGCAAGGCTTTGGAGCAAACCAGCGTCCGCACGCTGGGACCAACACAGAATTGTATAGCTGATAGGCTTTGGAGCAAACCAGTGACCGCACACTGGTGTAACAAGCGAGTTTGTATAGCCGCAAGGCTTTGGAGCAAACCAGCGTCCGCATGCTGGGACCAACACGGAATTGTATAGCTGATAGGCTTTGGAGCAACCCAGTGACCGCACACTGGTGTAACAAGCGAGTTTGTATAGCCGCAAGGCTTTGGAGCAAACCAGCGTCCGCACACTGGGGCCAACACAGGATAGTACAGCCGATAGGCTTTGGAGCAAACCAGTGACCGCACACTGGTGTAATAAGCGAGTTTGTCTAGCCGCAAGGCTTTGGAGCAAACCAACGTCCGCACGCTGGGACTAACACAGGATTGTATAGCCGATAGGCTTTGGAGCAAACCAGTGACCGCACACTGGTGTAACAAGCGAGTTTGTCTAGCCGCAAGGCTTTGGAGCAAACCAACGTCCGCACGCTGGGACTAACACAGGATTGTATAGCCGATAGGCTTTGGAGCAAACCAGTGACCGCACACTGGTGTAACAAGCGAGTTTGCCTAGCCGCAAGGCTTAGGAGCAAACCAGCGTCCGCACGCTGGGACCAACACAGAATTGTATAGCCGATAGGCTGTGGAGCAAACCAGTGACCGCACACTGGAGTAACAAGCAATGTCGCCGACGCGACCAGGCAGGAGGTCGCCAGGATACAGGAGACAGGCGATTCGATGACAGGAACCAGCAACGATCAGTCAGGTCAGGAAACAGCAGAGAAGAAGTTCAGCAGGAACTGCAACACCAGAGACTAGGCCGGAACCAGGACTGGAAGTACTTCAGCATGCAGTACTGGAACAGTAGAGATCAGGAACTCAGGAACACATGAGATCAGGAACACTGGAACAGAGGCCCAGCTATCACTGGCATAGTGATAGCAAGAAGGTCAGAAACAACACGAAAGGACACCCAAAGGGTGCCCAATCCAGGTTTAAATAGGCAATGAAAGGCGGGCTATCTGCAGACAGCCAATAGCAGCCCCCTACTGGTGACAGACAAGGAACTGCAGCAATCACGGGCACCGTGATAGTACCCCCCCTTCAAAGACCCCCTCTCCTAGAATAGGGTCTAGGTTTCTGTGGGTAATTGGCATGAAAGGCCCTAGTTAGCCTAGGTGCATGAAGGTCCGTACTATCCACCCATGATCGATCCTCAGGACCATACCCTTTCCAATGTACCAGGTACTGTACCCTTCCTCTAAGCCTACGGGAATCAATAATGCTCTGAACCTCGTACTCCTCCTGGCCCTCGACCTCAACAGGTCCTGGCACCACAGGTGTGGTAGTATAACGATTGCAAACCAGAGGCTTAAGAAGGGACACATGGAACACATTATGGATACGCATGGATGCAGGTAGGTCTAGTGCATAGGAGACAGGGTTAATTTTGCGAATAACTCTGTATGGACCAATAAACCGGGGAGCCAACTTATTAGACGGAACCTGCAGCTTGAGATTTCTGGAGGAAAGCCATACTGTATCCCCAACCTGAAAGGAAACCGCTGGAAGCCTTCTGCGATTAGCATGGCGCTGATGACGCTGAAATGACTGACCAAGTGCCCTCTGAACTTGTGCCCATGTGGAAAGGAGTTGCTCGATATGCTCATCCAGAGCTGGAATCTGTTGCGTCTGAAATTAATCTGGAAGCAAACGGCTGGAACCCATAATTAATCAGAAACGGAGAGCTCCCAGACGAAGAATTAACCGCACAGTTCCTGGCGAACTCTGCCCAAGGCAACAAGTCGGACCAATTATCATGATGGTCAGTAACGAAACAACGGAGAAATTGTTCCAAGCCCTGATTAGCTCGTTCAGCGGCTCCATTGGTCTGGGGATGGTAGGCAGAGGAGAAGGACAGCTCTATGCCCATCTGTTGGCAAAATGCCCTCCAAAATCTAGACACAAACTGGCTCCCCCTGTCAGACACCAGTACCCTAGGCACTCCATGCAACCGGAATACTTCTCTGGCGAACACCATTGCCAATTCCTTTGCTGAAGGAAGACCACGAAGGGGCACGAAATGAGCCATTTTAGAAAACCTGTCCACCACCATGAATATAAAGGAGTACCCCTTGGACATAGGCAACTCTCCCATAAAATCAATGGAAACATGAGACCAGGGGCGTTCGCCATTAGGCACCGGTTGAAGCAAGCCCACAGGGAGATGTCTCGGGGTCTTAGCGCGGGCACAGGTGGCACAGGCATTCGTAAATTCGGCACAATCGTTTCTCATGGAGGGCCACCAAAATAACTGAGAAAGGGACTATAACAATTGGTCTCTACCAATATGTCCCGCAGCCTTAGAGGAATGGTAGGTTTCAAGCAGCCTAGTACGAAATGGTTCATCGACAAAACATTTGCCCACTGGAGTTTCATGGGGAGCGGACACCTGAGAGGCCAGGATCTCCTCCCCTAAAGGAGAAGTGATACTCGTGCGTATAGTAGCCAGTATTCTATCAGGTTGGATGATGGGTGCTGGTGCTTCCACTCTGTCACTGTCGGCCTCAAATTGTCTTGACAGTGCATCCGCTATGATATTCTTTGACCCCGGTAAGTATGATACAATGAAATTAAATCGAGACAGGAAAAGTGCCCACCTGGCCTGATGGGAGGACAATCTCTTGGCCTCCGAGAGATAAGTCAGATTTTTATGATCTGTTAGGATTAATACGGGAGTCTTGGTACCTTCAAGCAAATGACGCCACTCCTTAAGAGCGAGGATAATGGCCAATAATTCTTTGTCACCTATCTCATAGTGGCCTTGAGTGACAGTCAACTTCTTAGAGAAAAACCCACAAGGTCTGAGAGTACCACCTTTCTCGTGTCGTTGCGAAAGTACTGCCCCAACCCCAATATCTGAGGCATCCACCTCTAATGTAAATGGAAGTAGAGGATTGGGGTGGGATAACACAGGAGCCGCAGCAAATGCCAGCTTCAAATTCTCAAAGGCATTCTCAGCAGATACCGGCCAACAAGAAGGATTAGCGCCCTTGTGCGTAAGATTGGACAAAGGTTTAACAATGGAAGAAAAGTTCTTAATAAACCGCCTATAATAATTAGCGAAACCCAGGAAACGCTGTATGGCTTTAAGCCCCTTGGGTTTTGGCCATTGTAAGACAGCTGACAACTTATCCTTGTCCATGGCAATGCCATCATTGCCAATTATGAACCCCAAGAATGGCACACTGGTTCTATGAAAGTCACATTTTTCCAGTTTACAAAATAATTTGTTCTCACGGAGTCGTAGCAATACTGCGGATACATCTTTGATGTGCTGTGCCATGTCTTGAGAGTAAATCAATATATCGTCCAGATAAACCACAACACATGTCTGTAACATATCTCTCAGAACATCGTTTATCAGTTCCTGGAAAACTGCGGGGGCATTACATAGCCCAAATGGCATTACAAGATACTCGTAGTGCCCAGCTCGAGTATTAAAGGCAGTTTTCCACTCATCACCTGCTCGAATGCGCACCAGATTGTAAGCGGCCCGTAGGTCCAATTTGGTAAAAATCGAAGCGCCCTTAAGCCTGTCAAAAAGCTCGGTGATGAGTGGTATAGGGTATGCGTTTTTTGCCATTAGTTTATTCAAGCCCCGGTAGTCAATGCATGGTCTTAATTCGCCATTTTTCTTTTTTACAAAAAAGAACCCAGCCCCAGCTGGAGAGGTAGATTTTCGTATGATCCCTCTAGCAAGGGCATCAGAAATGTAATCCTCCATAGCCTTATTTTCCTCACAAGATAATGGATAAGTGCGTCCTTTCGGAGGTACTGCCCCAGGCTGCAATTCGATGCAACAATCATAAGGTCTATGCTGAGGTAGCAAACTGGCCTCTCCTTTGCTAAAAACATCGCCAAACTGTTGGTACACATCCGGTATAGCCGAGGAGGTGCACAGGACCTTAACAGGCTGGATGACACACTTGTCCATACAAAACTGGGACCAAGCAGCAATTTCACACTTTTTCCAATCAAATTGTGGGTTATGTAACTGTAACCACGGAAAGCCCAATATTACCGCATGGTGCGGAGAATTAATCAGTTGAAACTGCTGCTCTTCTCTGTGAAGTGCCCCAATAGTCATAGACAGTGGCATAGTTTCAAACATAACCTGAGGCGGTTCTAAGGGTCTGCCATCAATCGCTTCAATAGTCAAGGGATTTTCTCTTTCAATGCGTGGAACTCCGTGCAATTCAGCATAGGTATTATCCATAAAATACCCTGCTGCACCAGAGTCAACCAAGGCCAAAACCTCCACAGAGCGTTGTGCCCAAGATAATACCACCTGTATGGTGGGTTTCATTGTGCCCGACACTAGGGATGATTGTACACCACCTAGGGCCTGTCCCCCAAGGTACCCTAGGTGTGTGCGTTTCCCGGACGTACCGGACAGGAATTTAGCAAATGCCCTTTTTTACCGCAGTATAAACACAACCCTTGTCTTCTGCGATAAAGTCTCTCAGCCTTGGTTAGTCTAGTGAAGCCTATTTGCATAGGTTCACTTGTCTCCCGTACAGGTTCACTAGACTTCAATGCCAGGGGAGGGATGGGTGGGCAAAACATGCCACTAGGCTCATTATTCTTTGACCGTAACTTACGATCTCTGGCAATTGATCTCTCACGTATTCTGGAGTCAATTATCATAACATATTCAATGTAGTCATCTAGATCAATAGGTAGATCTTTAGCAGCGATTTCGTCCTTAATGTGGTCATTCAGGCCTTGAGAAAAAGCTGCCAATAATGCCTCGTTATTCCAACCTACCTCTGCTGCCAATGTGCGGAATTCGATGGCGTAGTCGCCTACTGTACGCCTGCCCTGATGTATCTCCATAAGGCGTTTGGCAGCAGAGGTGGTTCTACCAGGAGGCTCAAACACTCTTCGAAAGGATTGCACAAATTCTCTGAAGTTTTTAGTACAAGGTTTATCATTCTCCCACAAGGGGTTAGCCCAAGCCAAAGCTCTGCCAGTGAGCAAAGATATTGTAAACCCCACCTTACTACGATCATTGGGAAATGCGTGTGCCGTCAATTCCATAAAAATCTCGAGTTGGTTGATGAACCCTCTGCAGAGACTAGGGTCACCATCGTATCTTAGCGGCAAGGGTGCAGAAGCCATTAACCCTTTAACAGTGCCCCCTAGGGGTCTGGTATCACTCTCCGGTGTCTGACTTGGCGAGACCACCGGGCTAGAGCTAGATTTGTCAGCAAGTACCGTGCTTTCAAGGATCGTTTGAATTGCAACTGCCAACTGATCCAAACGTTGCTCGTGCACATCCATCCTCCAATGGATATTCTGTGCATTACCTTCACCTTTGCTGTCTGAGGTCATGGCCCTTTTGTACTGTCACGGTTTATTATGACTCTCAGACACAAGTTTTAGGTAAAAATCAATTTTATTGAAATAATAAATTGATAACGTAGGATGGCAATCACATACATACAGATATATTCAGAATATAACAAGACAGAAGGCAGATTCTACCGGTCCTGTCAATATACCGGACAGGACAGTCTGAAGTAATAGAATGTTAGGCTCTACCGGCCTTGCCAATACCGGGTAAGGCAACCTGCAGATGGAATCGCATAACTGTTCTACCAGCCTCACCAAATTACCGGGCAAGGCAGCCTCAATAGATTCATAATGTAGGCTCTACCGGCCCTGCCAATACCGGGTAAGGCAACCTCAGATGGAATGTGGCAAAAGGTTCTACCGGCCTTACCAATACCGGGCAGGGCAGCCCAGAGATAGTAGCAGCAGTCAGATGGTAATGGCAAATTGACAGGATCGTAAGCAACCCAGTGTACACACACTGAGACTAACAGGGGAAACTTAAAGCCGCAAGGCTTTGGAGCAAACCAGTGTCCGCACGCTGGGACCAACACTGAATTGTATAGCCGATAGGCTTAGGAGCAAACCAGTGACCGCACACTGGTGTAACAAGCGAGTTAGTATAGCCGTAAGGCTTAGGAGCAAACCAGCGTCCGCATGCTGGGACCAACACAGAATTGTATAGCTGATAGGCTTTGGAGCAAACCAGTGACCGCACACTGGTGTAACAAGCGAGTTTGTATAGCCGCAAGGCTTTGGAGCAAACCAGCGTCCGCACGCTGGGACCAACACAGAATTGTATAGCTGATAGGCTTTGGAGCAACCCAGTGACCGCACACTGGTGTAACAAGCGAGTTTGTATAGCCGCAAGGCTTTGGAGCAAACCAGCGTCCGCACGCTGGGACCAACACAGGATAGTACAGCCGATAGGCTTTGGAGCAAACCAGTGACCGCACACTGGTGTAATAAGCGAGTTTGTCTAGCCGCAAGGCTTTGGAGCAAACCAACGTCCGCACGCTGGGACTAACACAGGATTGTATAGCCGATAGGCTTTGGAGCAAACCAGTGACCGCACACTGGTGTAACAAGCGAGTTTGTCTAGCCGCAAGGCTTTGGAGCAAACCAGCGTTCGCACGCTGGGACCAACACAGGATTGTATAGCCGATAGGCTTTGGAGCAAACCAGTGACCGCACACTGGTGTAACAAGCGAGTTTGCCTAGCCGCAAGGCTTAGGAGCAAACCAGCATCCGCACGCTGGGACCAACACAGAATTGTATAGCCGATAGGCTGTGGAGCAAACCAGTGACCTCACACTGGAGTAACAAGCAATGTCGCCGACGCGACCAGGCAGGAGGTCGCCAGGATACAGGATACAGGCGATGCGATGACAGGAACCAGCAACGATCAGTCAGGTCAGGAAACAGCAGAGAAGAAGTTCAGCAGGAACTGCAACACCAGAGACTAGGCCGGAACCAGGACTGGAAGTACTTCAGCATGCAGGAAACACTGGAACAGTAGAGATCAGGAACACTGGAACAGAGGCCCAGCTATCACTGGCATAGTGATAGCAAGAAGGTCAGAAACAACACGAAAGGACACCCAAAGGGTGCCCAATCCAGGTTTAAATAGACAATGAAAGGCGGGCTATCTGCAGACAGCCAATAGCAGCCCCCTACTGGTGACAGACAAGGAACTGCAGCAATCACGGGCACCGTGATACTAACATATGCTCAACTGGTGTTCCCCTTATGATAAGTCTGTATTACCACTTAGCTGCTGCACTTATTTTATCCCCTCTATACTAAAGTGATAGTATACCTGTTGGCACTATATAAATAAAAATATACATCCATACCCAGCCTGGTAAAAGACAAATGGCTACTACTGCTAAAAAAGAGGAAGGCAAAAGGCCCAGCAGGGTCCCTCGAAAGCCCTTGCACAGAAGGAAGAGCGGAGATGGCTAAAGGGAAAAGTGTAAAAACCTTCTATCCCTTTCTAGAATTATGATGGAAGCATTACTGGTAGCAAATTAGGTGAGAATTTCGGTCCACACAAGTAATGTGTGTGTGTGCTGGGCTTTTTCATAAATGTGTTTGTTTGTTTTTTTGCCAGAGGGGGTGTTTAATGTGTTGTTTGACAATGTTCTGGACACTCCTAGCATGTAGAGGCTTAAAATTGACTAAACATACTAATACTACATACAATATGATGTTAGGGCAAACTTAATGGTCTTCACCATCAATACAAATAGCATAAAACTGTGAATGATACAGCTGATATAAAACTATACTCATTCTCAACCAGGTAAGAGAACATTCTTAGTGTCACGATTCGGGAGGTTGCTGGCTACACCACTTGTCATCTTGGGCAGGTCCCACCTCCTTATCTGTGTGTGGCATCCATCGGTTTGGCTACTTATCTTTGTCTGCCCCTTCCCATCCATTACTTGCCTTGATCACGTTATTCTTGTTGTGGCCCCTATGCTGTTATTGCTCTGCCCCAATACTAAGGTTCTTCTGGGTTCTAGCCTTTATAAGCCTTACTGGCCTGGGCTTTGTGTGCCAGTTAAGTGTTTCAGTGAATGACCCTAGCCAAACCGGTGACTATTCTATTGCCTGCCAATTTTGTGTGGATAACTGTGTATGACCATTGCTATCCTGAGACCCTCCTTTGCCTGCTGATTGAATATTGATGCCTTACCATGTATGACCCTTGCTATCCTAAGACCCTTCTTTACCTGCTATTTTAAAGTGGCTGCCTTGCTATTTATGAGTTTTGCCAGCTTCATCCTCCAGTTTGGCTTGCTGTCCTTTTGTCACTCTGTGTGTGTGACCTGGGCTGTATCCTGACCAGATCCTACCTACTGAACTTCAGTAAGTCCTTTATTGTTCCTGTTAGAGTTGTCCCTGGGGTCAGTGGTGCTTAGTTTATTTTTCTATGGCTAGGCTACAGCGCAATCCCTCGAAAGAAACCCAAGCTCCACATCCAAGCTCTGACAGCTAGCTTCTAGTACTTCTGATTCTTGTTGGAGGGAGTCTCTGTTTCACGCTCTGTATTTCTCTTGTCTCTGCTTTCTTTTCTGGGCATCTGCTCATAGTACCCTGACACACACGTGGGCCTTTACACTCATATGGTAAATGTAAATCGCATGGACAAAACACTCTGTAGTTTTGCCACAAGGGGGTGGAGAAAAAAAGCAGCATACATACAACTGTTTAAAGATCAGAAGTCTCCCTTATTTAACTTGTGATACTTATTGTACTTACAAGCCATTAAAAGTTTGCACAAGTACTCATAGTATTCTACACATAAGAGGAGCACATGTATGACATTTCAGAACACGTTCTTCAAAGTACACTATTACAAATCCTGACTTGATACATTATATTTTTTTTGTGATGTCCTTTTGACTTTTTTTTTTTGCTAAATTTTGCCTTTGGGCTTTGAGCTGGTTCTGCAAAATATTGCATTGCAGTGATACTGAGCTATATGTTTCAGTAAAAAAAATGCAGAAAGGTAATTACTGTATATACAGTATAATTAGAGATTTTGTATGTACAGTACTGTGGAAAAAGGCTGTAAAGTAAGAATGCTTTCAAAAATAGTTTATTTTTATCAATTAACAAAATGATAGCGAGTGAACAGAAGAAAAATCTAAGTCAAATCAATATTTGATGTGACCACCCTTTGCTTTCAAAACCGCATCAATTCATCTTGCATACAGTTTAAAGGGGTAGTAATAGTTAATTTTATGTTTATATTTGATTTTTCCTCTGTTCACTCACTATCATTTTGTTTATTAATAAAAATAAACTATTAACATGTATTTTTAAAAGCATTCATACTTTACAGCATTTTTCACAACTGCCTAAGACTTTTGCACAGTACTGTATATTTGTGTCTATGTTTGTGTATATTTTATATTTATAATATACGCACACTAATTAATATAGTTTCACTGGATAGACAGAATTTTACATAGTTAAACAGGTGAATAATTCATGGAATAAATGTATCTGCAATTCTGAAAAGTTGCAGTACAGAAAAATAAAGCAGGCATCCTAAGGACTTGTGGAGTAAATAATTCTGTAAGAAGTAAGAACTCTTTGTAATCATTCTGCTGTTTATTGCAGTAACATCAGAGGTAGTGTTCCTAATTTTGATTTAGATGCTCCACCTTTCAGACACCTAGTGTCTTTTGTTTTGACTATATATAAATCTAAATGTGTTTACAGGAGTGGCTGACCCCCCACCCCGGCCCCTCCTGTCCAAATCACTGTGAGTTTCCAGTGTCTCAAGGGTCATAAATTGGATCCAGTATATTTACCTCAAGCCCAGCTGCCCTGGTCACTTTGTCAAAATCACTGCAGGTACCTGCTGTACCCATGTAATCCCACCCTTTGCCTTTTTCATACCTGCTGCTTCACCATTTTGCAATCGTCCCATCATTCACTTCCGCACTTTGCCCTCCTCCCACCTACTTTTTGCCTCATTATCTCACTATCCCCTTCATCTAATATCCTCCTCTTAATCACATTTCATCGCCCCCTCCCCCATCTCCTCAAGTGTCCCTATTCCCATTTTGTATATCTGGATGTTCCTCTTTTGTACATCTCCCATCCGCCTCCCCCCCAATCACGTATGTTTTGCCTGCCCCATCCATTCACCATGAAGGAGAGGGGCCACCCTGTCCCCTTTGCCACATTATCTCCCCCCATTCTTCAAGTGCTTTTTTCTCCTCTTATCCCTCCCTCACTTTTGCCACTTCAGCTATTTTTCTCCCCCTCCCTAACTTTAACTGCTTTGCATCCGCCTCCCTTATTAGGTACAGTGGGGCAAAAAAGTATTTAGTCAGCCACCAATTGTGCAAGTTCTCCCACTTAAAAAGATGAGTGAGGCCTGTAATTTTCATCATAGGTACACTTCAACTATGAGAGACAGAATGAGACACAAAATCCATAAAATCACATTGTCTAATTTTTAAAGAATTTATTTGCAAATTATGGTGGAAAATAAGTATTTGGTCAATAACAAAAGTTCATATCAATACTTTGTTATACACCCTTTGTTGGCAATGACAGAGGTCAAACGTTTTCTGTAAGTCTTCACAAGGTTTTCACACACTGTTGCTGGTATTTTGAACCATTCTTCCATGCAGATCTCCCCAGAGCAGTGATGTTTTGGGGCTGTCGCTGGGCAACACGGACTTTCAGCTCCCTCCAAATGTTTTCTATGGGGTTGAGATCTGGAGACTGGCTAGGCCACTCCAGGACCTTGAAATGCTTCTTACGAAGCCACTCCTTCGTTGCCCGGGCGGTGTGTTTGGGATCATTGTCATGCTGAAAGACCCAGCCACGTTTCATCTTCAATGCCCTTCTGATGGAAGGAGGTTTTCACTCAAAATCTCACGATACATGGCCCCATTCATTCTTTCCTTTACACGGTCCCTTTGCAGAAAAACAGCCCCAAAGCATGATGTTTCCACCCCCATGCTTCAGCGTAGGTATGGTGTTCTTTGGATGCAACTCAGCATTCTTTCTCCTCCAAACACAACGAGTTGAGTTTTTACCAAAAAGTTCTACTTTGGTTTCATCTGACCATATGACATTCGCCCAGTCCTCTTCTGGATCATCCAAATGCTCTCTAGCAAACTTCAGATGGGCCCGGACATGTACTGGCTTAAGCAGGGGGACACGTCTGGCACTGCATGATTTGAGTCCCTGGTGGCGTAGTGTGTTACTGATGGTAGCCTTTGTTACTTTGGTCCCAGCTCTCTGCAGGTCATTCACTAGGTCCCCCCGTGTGGTTCTGGGATTTCTGCTCACCGTTCTTGTGATCATTTTGACACCACGGGGTGAGATCTTGCTTGGAGCCCCAGATCGAGGGAGATTATCAGTGGTCTTGTATGTCTTCCATTTTCAAATAATTGCTCCCACGGTTGATTTCTTCACACCAAGCTGCTTGCCTATTGCAGATTCAGTCTTCCCAGCCTGGTGCAGGTCTACAATTTTTGTTTCTGGTGTCCTTCGACAGCTCTTTGGTCTTGGCCATAGTGGAGTTTGGAGTGTGACTGTTTGAGGTTGTGGACAAGTGTCTTTATACTGATAACAAGTTCAAACAGGTGCCATTAATACAGGTAACGAGTGGAGGACAGAGGAGACTCTTAAAGAAGTTGTTACAGGTCTGTGAGAGCCAGAAATCTTGCATGTTTGTAGGTGACCAAATGCTTATTTTACCAAGGAATTTACCAATGAATTCATTAGAAATCCTACAATGTGATTTCCTGTATTCTTTTGCCCCATTCTGTCTCTCATACTTGAAGTGTACCTATGATGAAAATTACAGGCCTCTCTCATCTTTTTAAGTAGGAGAACTTGCACAATTGGTGGATGACTAAATACTTTTTTGCCCCACTGTACTTGTGTTTCTCAGCCAGAAGTCACTACATTCATTTCTTCCAATGACTCACTTTTAAACAAATATGTGCTGTATCTCAGAGCTAAGTGAATGACAAAGGGCACTTGCAAAGATGCTTCATGGGGAATCTGAAGGAAACCTACAAGCCAGGTCACCTAATAATGTATGTATGTCTGTGTGCCTGTCTGTCTCACAGGGTCATATAGTGTAGCAAGGCCAGTATGTAGATACCCCATAATTAAATATAATCTAACACAAGGGCAACACTGTGAAATATTTGCTAGTTATAGATACATATAGCATATCTACTATAATAATATAAGTATTTTATCTGTGCACACCTAATGCATATCATAAGTATTGGCTTTGCAAGCACTTATATATTCAGCTTCCTGCAGTAGTTCATGTGTTAAAGAATTGTTTAAAAATAATAAATAAGTATTTAATAGAACACTAGGATTATCTGTGTAACAATCAAATCTTTTGTGTTGCTATAAAATGTGTGTTTGTAACTCCAAGTGTGATATCTTTCTTGCATGAGATACATTGTAAATTGTTACACAAATTAAGTTATCTGTAAGTCGTGCTAGGGCTGGGGATGGAAATGTAAAGAAACCCTAGCGCACACTATTGTGTTTGATATCGTATTCCTAGAATGACCAGGCAAAGAAACCGAAGCAGTGCTACAGGAGAAATGAATTGCAACAAATCGGCAAGGAAGATAACCCTGCTGAACTAGCACAGTCTAGGTAAATGACCTGGTCATGTGGTGATATCCTGTATGGAGGACATAAAAGGACAAAATATAATTTTGATTAAATGAAAAAGAAATATGAGTGAAAAAACAAGTAGCAGCAAACTGAATGTAATAAACTATATGATTGTAGTGTACTGCAGTTGCAAAAACCAGCTTGCCTGAGAACGTATAGATCATGAAGGAGGAGAATCATTTATCTAGTTTATAGAGTAATAACTCCTGCCTTCTCTGTGTAAATCATAACAAAATACTCAATGAAGTGCCCCACAGGGAAAAACAATATGGTAGATAGGGGTGACAAAGTTGGTGTACCTCCACAGCCTAAGCAGAGAGGAAAAAGATACACTGACCACCACCGCTGATGTGATAAATGACACGCCAAACAATGAACACTGATACCACCTTTGAAAATTCTGTTGCAGCTGAAAATCAAATTGTGATGAGTATGGAAACACACATATAATCAAAAACATAGTGAAAATGGATATATTATGTTCTCGCCCTCTCAAGGTGTCAATCCATGCCAAATATCTGCTGCTGAGAAGACCAGGTACCAGCTCTAATGAGGGCTATTGTTTGGTAAGTCGGTATAAGCATGATGTGTTGGGAAAATTACACTACAAGTTAGAGCAGCAGTTGTTTGAACATTGTTGCACAATAAGGTGCCAGACAAGAAACAACTAATCAAAGATGAGAACAGAAATAACTTTTCCTAAGCCCAGCACGTATTTCACATTAAGGTGTCTTCAAAAGGAGAAATCAGATTTGCAGTCTTTTTAACCAAAAATCTAGACCCAGAGGGAAGAGATTACATTGATGGCAGCCTATCGCAGTGTATTGATCAGGACGATGAATAACATAGCAGTGAGATTGGTAGTCTATTGACATATAGTTACTAGTGTTGTAAATAACCCATAAAAACATCAATTGTTAAGGTGGCTCCACAAAGGCATGATTGCAATCCTGCAAAATAATAGTTCCCTAACTGGAGATAAGAGATAAATAAAGAAACTCCACCTATCAATGTATAAAGCTGACCGAACCGGTACCAAAAATACATTGCAACTGTTGTTAAAGTATCTCCCCAAGCATAAAATAGCACACCTGTGACGTAATATTTCACTGAACTGGAGACAAAAACTGCAAACCTATCAATATGTAAAGCTAACACTGTGGATGGCACAAATACGGTAATAAGATATACATTGGGCTGGAAGTCTTCATTGAGACAGTTAAGACACAAAGTATATAGAAGAAAAATAAATGTACTTTCACACCTCAAAAATGCTAAATCTATATCATCCCCACTAACAATCAATGGATATTCAAGGTATGTAAGAGTTGTATTCAGTCAGTGGACTAGCATATGATCTATTCAGTATTCTTATAGGAAACTGACAAAGAACCTCAGATTTTGTTCCACAGTCTGGTTCTTTTTATCTGCCTATTAGGTTTAGGGTGATGTGCAGATGATAAGTATGGTTTAATGTCCAAGAGTGTAGAGAAGTGCTGCCAAAACTTTGAGGGAAAATTGAAGACCTCTATCAGAGAAAATATTTTCCAAATACCATGAAGGTGAAAAACATCTAACAACATGATTTCTGCTGTCTCTTATGTGAAGGTAGATGTTTAAGGGGAAAGAATTGTACCATATTAGGAAATATGTGACCAGGACAGCATTATGCCCCATAGAAAAGGTGAGTTCACCAATGCCGACTTAGAGATCGTAATGGTTGGAGGAGGTCAAAAAGTCTTCTTGGGGAAAATGTTTAAATATGCACGGACTTCACTGGAGCGACACATTACTGAATTATTTTTAGGAATGTGCACAGTCAAAAGTTATGAGACAAAAGTTCCTTCATTTTGTAGATCCCAGAATGTCTTGCCTCGAGCTAAATTCTTTTAATGAGGTCAAAAATATCTGCATAAATTTCTGTAATACAAGCGATGTGAGAGGCTCTGAGCATGAACAAAATCAATGTAGCCTGTTCTGCGGCTAGTCACCGCTCAAAGCATCACATTTTAGCTATCTTTTGTCATTACAGAAGAGAAATTTCCATGTATATATTAGCCTTATCTTGTCCAAAAGTGCGGTCTAGTTCCAAAATAACGGGCAAGTCCCCTCTGCATGTGAAATACCAACTAACCCTAAATGTACATTTCTGCCTTGTTTAGGTCTCATCAGTGAGGTGCAACTGGCTTCCCTAGGCACTGAGAGCAAGGGGTCCATGTCAGGATTACCCTTTACTCTTAGGGAGACACCCTAAGAGTTTTTCTCACAGCATAAGACAAGAGATGTGAGAGGCTCTGAGTATGAACAAAAGCAATGTTGCCTTTTCTGCAGCTAGTCACTGCTCAGAGCATCATATTTTACCTCTCTAATGCCATTTGCAGAGGAGAAATTTCCCATGTACATATTAGCCTAATCTGTGATGGTAACTGGCCGTACAACAGACAACTTTGCTTTTGTTCGTGCTCATAGCCTTTCACATCATTTGTCTTTTTTCAGCAAAACTCTTAGGGTCTCTCCCTAGGAGTAAAGGGTAATCCAGATGTGGCCCCCTTGTTCTCAGTGCCTAGGGAAACCAGCTGCACCTCACTGACAAGGCCCAAACATACGTCTGGTGTTAGCTGGTATTTCCTGCGCAGAGGGGACTTGCCCATCATTTTGGAACTGAACCGCCCTCATGGACGGGATTAGTCTAATATGTATGTGGAAATTTCTCCTCTGTAATGGCACTAGAGAGCTAAAATGTTATGTTGTTTAGCGGTACTAGACATAGAACAGGCAACTTTGCTTTTGTTCGTGCTCATAGCCTTTCACATCATTTGGCTTTTTTCTGCAAACTCTTAGGGTCTCTCCCTAGTAGTAAAGGGTAATCCAGACATGGACCCCTTGTTCTCAGTGCCTAGGGAAACCAGCGGCACCTCAGTGACGAGGCCAAAATGTACGTCTGGGGTTAGCTGGTATTTCCTGTGCAGAGGGGACTTGCCCATCATTTTGGAACTGGACTGCCCTTATGGGGGGGGATAGTCTAATATGAATGTCGAAATTTCTCCTCTGTAATGGCACTAGAGAGCTAAAATGTGATGCCCTTGAGAGGTAACTAGCCGTAGAACAGGCAACTTTGCTTTTGTTCTTGCTCAGAGCCTCTCACCTCTTATGGCTTGTTAAAGGTCGATAATGTCACAATCCTGAAAGTTATGCAGGCTAGAGACTGGCGCTAGAGGGAAGATGGGACAAGCCAGCTGAGGTTGAGAGGAGTGGTCATAGTCCGATTCAATACCAAGGTCAAACCAGGTGATCAAGTCGTATAGCAGAGTAAAATGTTGGTTGATAGTCAGATGCAATGCTAAGGTCAAGCTGGGTGATCAAGTCACATAACAGTGTCAAAAGGCTGGTTCGTAGTCATATACAATGCCAAAGCCAAGCTGGGTAATCAAGGTTGTAGAACAGAGTCAAAAAGTGAGATCAGGTTCAAGGAAGATGCCAAGGGTCAAATCTGGAAACACAAGAATAAGACAGAGATACTGAACGTAACAAGCTCATAGAAAAAGCGTATGAATACATAAGAGGCAGCATAAAAAAGGGCCAAGATCCAATCATAGGCAAGAAGGAAAACAAGACTGCAAAAAAGTGAGGGCAAAAAAGAGCAAACCGTGACAGTGCCCCTCCCACAAAAACGAGAAGACAATTGGCTTAACAGGTGGAATCATGGAACATGTCTGGAAAATGCATGTAAGCGTGCACATCCAGGACCACCGTAACCATAGAAGGACAAGCATGGATATGGAACAGGCCAATGAACAGTGGACTGAACTTAGCAGGTGGCTGCCACAAATGCAAGTTCCTGGTAGACAGCCAGACCTCATCACCGACCGCATAGGAAAGGGCCAAGGAGCACCATTGATCCTCAGATGCCTTGTCTCGAGCCATGGACATCACCAGGCGAGAATGTACAGAAATTCAGAACCTCTCTACGTCATCCAGGTGTGAGTCAACTGCAGGAGATCCTGAGGCGGAAGACAGCAGGAATGAATGAGGATGGAACCCCATAGTTGCAAAAGAGGGAGAGCACTGGATGGATTTGTGCTGAGTGATGTTGACGGTGAACTTATCCAGGGGTAGCAGATTGGCCAGTTGGACTGCAAAGGATTCAAGAAGAACCGCAGGTATTGCTCAAGGGACTGATCAGTACTCTCCGTCTGTTCGTTTGATTGCGGGTGGTATGGAGTAAGTGCAAGTTGATTCCCGAATGAGTACTGAAGGCTTTCCAGAATTTGTAAATGAATTGGCTGCCTCGGTCTGAGACGGTTTGCAATGGTAGTCTTTGGAAGATCTCCTTGAGGAAGATGTTAGCTAGGTGAGGGGATGAAGGCAACTTAGGGAGTGGAACAAAAGAGCTTGCTGTGAAAACTGCTATACAATGATGAGGATGACTGTATTTTTCTTGGAAGGAGGCAGGTCCACAACAAAGTCCATGGCTTTATGGGTCCATATATGGTATATTAACTCATCATTCTATCTAAAACAACACCAAAATGCATAGTTTTTTGCATAGCCCCCCCTTATAAAAATTAGCAAATGAAATTCCTGTGGTTTTCCATTTTGGACCATGCTACAATTCAGGCACAAAAAAAGTTATAAACCATGTAACCTTATATGCAACAGATTTGTAAAAGTACACAAACTAGGAATTGGGTGAGATGGAAAAAGAGAGGAAATTAACTCAGTCCAACAGGAAGATGAGCTAAAGAGACTCTGAATGAGCAAGGTGAGTAAGCCTGTCTGACTGTGGAAGCCAGAGGCTGGAGGATGTAAGGATAAGTGTACTCAGGGACACTAGCCAAATTCTAACGGTAGAAAAGAATTTTGATAGTGGTCTGAGTAAACCAAGGTCAGGGAGCCAGTTTGAGTAGTCAGGACAAGTTGGGTCGTGCACAGGAAGGCAAACATAAATAAGCCAAGTCAAATACAGATACTAGAGAACAGAGACACCAGGAGACAAACCAGATTACAACATGAGAGTCAGTCAGAGTCAGCAGGATAAGAGGGTGAGGCGCTCACTAATCTGGCAAAAAACAGGTGGAAGAAGCCAAGTTTAAATAGATGTGGTAGATATTACATTAGAGGAGGTCAATGAGGAAGGAGGAACAACAATTAATCTGTTGAGTATTGAAAAGAAAAGACATGGATACTGTTAGAGTTGTCCTCTTCCCCAAATGTGTCTCCAAGGGTCATCTGGATTGCCTGCCAGAGTGAAAAAAGGAGAGCACAGAGGTAAAAAAAAAAAAATCCTCCACTTCACAGTTAGGGTAAAACCAAATTACCGATCTACATGCATTGTCTTGTCTTAACCTTATGAGCCGCATAAGGGTGCTCTACATATTGCTTTGCAATGCATTGGACACCCCTCTAGCACTATGAGTCTTAAATCCGTTTGATTGGGCCTAGCTATCTAGGAGATGGCGCTAACATCACATTATTCATGCTCCTGTAGGACATGGAAAAAGGAAGATAAATATATGGCCTCAATGCTAAGGCAATGCAGAGACGATATATTTAATTAGTCTTTATTTTGTTGAGACCCTTGATCTAGAAGTGGGAATAGAAGGTAGTGTCTGAATCTTTGCTGATGACACTCATTTTTTTAAGGAAATACATACAGAGCTGGATGATTTTTTGTCTATCGAATGATTTAGATAAACTGAGTGAATGGGCAGAAAAGTGGCAGATGACATTTAATGTAGATAAATGTAAGGTTATGTTTTGGGTTGTAGAAACAAACATGCTACATATACACAAAATGGGAAACAACTTGGAGAAACTTCATTAGAGAAAGATTTGGGCGTACACATAGACAATAGTCTTCACAGCACTATGCAAAGTCACTCAGCTTCTGCAAGAGCAAACAGGGTACTATCCTGCATAAAAAGGGCTGCAAATATAATTCTACTTCTATATAAATCCTTGGTAAGGACTCATCTAGAATACAGAGTACAGTTATGGCCATCAGTTATTAAAAAAGACATTACTGAACGGGAAAAAAGTGGGGGTGTAAAAAAATGGTTATAAGTGTATCTCATAAATATTTCTCATATTAATTTTATAAAAACAGAAAATATTATCATTATCCATATGGATGACACCACCCTGAATACTGCATTAATTGGAGGATCTGTAAAGTAGCGAAAACAATGGGCATAACCCTATAAATGCCAGAGGGCATCCCTTGGGTACTCAAAGTGTTAAAAGTGTTGAGTAGCCCTCTGGCACTCATATGGCTAAAACTGCACTTCTACTGATGAACAGACTTAGCCAAAACCCCAGTATTACATAACATCCTACATATATAGGTAATATTAACACACTGAGAAATTCACAAACTAAAAATCTTCAATCAGCAAGCACATAGAATATGGGGTTGAAATCCAATTTTAAAGGACAACTATCACCACTATAGTGCCCTATTAGCAGACATTCTACAGAGCTTCAAAAGCCTGGAATAACCTACCGGAAAAAGAATCAAATCTCCTCTCCTCCTGCAACTAACTGCTACTTTTTTATTAAAGGAACTGTAATATCCCATGAAATTGTTTTAGAGTTTTGTAGAGATTAAAAAATAAGTTAAATACCACAAATCCTATCTATCAAAACGCTATGGTTTGAGAGATATCATCCGCTAAAGTTCCATTTCTCCTGATGTCAGCTGTAAAACTGACAGGACGAGATCCGTATTGGCTGACATGAGGAGGCTCTTCAGCAGAGCTGCAATAGCACTATTTAAAAAGAATTACTTCTCTGGGATGGTCTAAAAAGTGTGCTTGCAAACCAGGCACACTTCGTAGACTATTCCAAAGAAGTATTTCTTTTTAAGTCGCGCTATTGTGGATCTGTTGAAGAGCTGCTTGTTGGTCCCTGGACCAGGAACTCCTGCTGTCAGCTTACAGCTGACTTCAGGAGAAGAGGAGGGAGAGGGGAAATTTAATGGAGGATATCTCTCAAAACATTGTGGTTTGAGAGATAGGATGTGTGGCATTTAGCTTATTTTTTAATCTCTACAATTTTTTTATGGGACATTACTGTCCCTTTAAAAACAACATGTAACTGTATATAAAAGTGAATGCATTATTTTTATTCATGTGTGTTTATATATATATATTTACATGCTTTAATGTTTAACTGTGTTGGATGATTGTGGCACTCAAAGGGTTATGAACACATAATCATAAAGCCATACGTGTGAGGGTCGCATAATGTTTTTTAAATTTACAACTATGGTGAATTACAGCATCAGCTACTCAAAAATATGAATATATTACGTCAGTCACAATACTGAGATATATAACGTGTATATATATATATACACACACACATATAAATCAAACTTCTATTCTCGAACTGTACGGTAGTGATAAGCATGGGATTAGGCCTACTAGTTCACGTGTGCTAGTTAATTAGGTATACTTTTTTATTTATATAAATCTCGGGGTGGACACAACTTGGACGCCTACGGGTTATACTATTTCACATCACAATGTATTTTTGCTGTGTTCTACACTGTCTTTGTCAATAAAACCTATACAATTAAAAAAAAAAAGTCACATGTCCTGTGGAACTGCACCAGCAATATGGGCCTGAGTTTAGCTACGAGCTATTTCGCTAGTGGACGCTTGCTTATGACGTAATTACGTGAGACGATTTCTCTTTTGCTTCAAGGGTGCTGAAGGAGAGACGGGACTGACTGCTGCTAAATTGTTTTAGTTACTGGCATTGCTTCCTGTAGAAACCACCGCGGCCATCAGAAACATGGTGGTAGTGGGGAAGACGAGCGCAATCGCTGCTGGTGTCTGCGGGGCCCTGTTTCTTGGCTATTGCATTTATTTCGACAGAAAGAGGCGGAGTGACCCTAATTTCAAAAACAGACTGAGAGAGAGTGAGACATATTTTGTATCTAAGGAATACGTTATGTAGTGTGGGGAAAAATAAATATATTGGGGGTTACATAATACATATGCTTGTAGTTGTAGATATCAGCCTGCAACATGGCATTTGTTCGGGTTGCTTGTGTGTTTAACCCTTTGAAGACTGAAAGGTGCAATGCGTTGTATTCCTCGCGTTGCCACCTCCACATGGGACAAATAGATACATTATCATAAGGAGAAGATTTGACTGAAAAAGCCTGGTAGTTTTGGTTCCCTGTATCTGGTCTTAAGCTTTGAGTGCCAGAGGGTTATGGAAAGCATTGCTTTGCAATGCATTCTGTACCCCTCTGGCAGTCAAAGGGTTAAAACTGAATTAAAGTTCCACATTCTAAGTGTCCCACATGCTAATATTTCTTTCTTATATGATTTTATGTTATTTACTTGTGAGGAATGTACGTGCTGCTGTAAAAAAAAACAAAAAACATTTCATTCTGTTGGTGAAGGATTTCTGCTGAGGTCACACTAGTGTAATGTGCTTGTCCAGTAGGAATGTGTCCCTGGAGATTTTTGACTACCTGTTAATCTAGTTGTTACTTATGTATGTAGTAGGTTGACCACCTTTCAGTTCTGCAATTCAGAGACACTAGAGACAAGAGGAGCATAGTACTGGCCCTCAGCTCTAGGGCAGCTATGCCAGAGGGGCCACTATCAGAAGGTGCTACATAATTATAAGTATGTGCTAATGTGATTTTAAATTCTTTTAATTTTTAAAGGGAAAATAATTGGTGCTCATAAATTCCACTCCAATTAAAGCTCATATGTTATGGTTCATGTAGCACTGTATATCAATTGTGTCTGACTTGTAGTTCAAAAGTAATTCCATTTTAAAGTATCTCCCTCCTGCCATTTTACCTCTTGTATGTGCCTCCCTGTAGATGTAGAATCTGGTCACTTGACTGGACAGCTCATAGCGAGGGACATATTCTCGCTGTGAGCATAATGAAAACTCTGCTCCCCTTGATGAAGGAGGGTAGGATTTTCAGTATGCTGACTGAAGATTGTCCCTCGCTGCACACTGTCTGGACTGGCTTGGGGAGTGCATTACATATGTAAAAGGAGGGGGATACTTTAAAACTGAGCTACAAGTCACACACGATTGATATACAGAGTTACATGAACCATAACATATGAGCATTAACTGGAGCTGCATCTATTGGCATCCATTGCTATCCCTTTAATGATTCATTGGGAGAGAAAATGTGTGTCTCAACACAACCTATCTGCAACCTGTTCTTTCTCTGGTTGGAAGATGGCACTGACAGTAGTGGATAGGCTTCCTCTTATTTTAATCTTCTTGAGTCTGACTCTTGTACTCCAGCAGCCTTTGGTGAAAAGGGTTGTAAGGGTTCAGAGGCAGCATATTTTCCACTTTTAATACCAGCAATCATTCCTGAGATGTAAGCCCAAATGATAGATATGTTGGACAGAGCACACACTTGTGTGGAGTGGGCGGGCAGTGAGCTGAACACATAAGGTACATATTTTTTTTTTAGGGCACCTACTTCATTTATCCTAATTCACCTTCCTGGGTGTTGTAAACCAGGCACCCCTGGTCCCTTCTGCTCTACTTACTCCGATCCTTCCATCCCCCCCTTTGCTGTTTGGTGCCCTCCTGCAGCACTGCCAGCCAGTGAGAGAGGAGTATGAAAGTCATACTTGTCTCTCATTGCCTGACTTGAAGACCACTTGGCCAACTTAGGAACAGACCTTCTATCAGCTAAATCTCTGTATCTCCATTAATATTCTGCTGGGCAATTCAGTTCAGTCTGGGACACATGCACACAACAGGTCACATTTCTTAGGAGCCATGATGACCTGATTCCTGGGATTTGCCAAGTTGTAGTCAGAGGGGATAATATGCTGAGCAAACTTTCTCTAATATGTTTTATAACTATTGTGTTTATTTTGCTACAAAAGTTACTTTTTTGTGTGTTTTTGCAGGGAGGAAAAAACAAAAGATTGCTAAAGAGAGAGCAGGACAGTCAAGGGTAAGTATTGATACATGGTAAACACATTAAGGGCCCATGACGGTCCTGGACCATTATGGCTTGTTATACCCTTAAGGACCCATGATGGTCCTGGACCATCATGGAATTCCAGGCTCCCCGCACAGCTGCACTCCGTTCAGGGAGTCCGGAATCGGATTGTGGAGAAAAAAAAAAATAAAAAAAAAATCAGTGGTTCTTAAGTGGCCGCCGCGTGCACGGCCGGTCCTTAAGGGGTTAAAAGAAGATACAAGTAACATACTGTTTATACATAAGACAACCGCCCCAAAAAAAAAAAAACAGCAAAAGCCATTACAATTTTATTTTACAACACCTAATAAATATATATATATATATATATATATATATATATATATATATATATATATCTGACCTTTTTGAGAAAACGAGTACATCATTGTCTAAAATACGTTTACCAAATCACATGGAAAATAACATTGTAAGCAATTAGAATAATATTTGCATTTTGCTAGTTTGATAAATGTAATATCAAATGTTTTTCTTTTATTTGCTCTTCAACAACAAATATTATTTTTCAGTTACCCGATCTTAAAGATGCTGAAGCTGTACAAAAGTTTTTCCTTGAAGAAATTCAGCTTGGAGAGGAGTTGCTAGCACAAGGTTAACATTTAATTTACATACTAAAGGGTGTTTTTATTTATTTGATTTGATGTAAACTAGTGAGCGGCAACCAGATTCAACCAGTTGCCTCATATGGGACTCCCAAGCACACCAGACAGCTGAGCATTATTGTTTAAATGTTTGTTTAAAATAAATAAAAAAAAAATAAAGTAGATTAAGCCTTTGAGTGCCAGTATGTATATGTGTTGTATATCCCTCTGACACTCAAAACGTCTCTAACACATCCGGGAATGCATTGGCCTCTGAGTTGAGGTGCAAGTGCAAAGAGTGTTATACGTGTGGTAAAAGGAGGAGGATGTGAGCATTTATGTAGCAGAGGGACATGATCTTCCCACTATGCTAGAGCACAGACTGGGGGGGGGGGGTTGCAGGAGGAGCTTCTGATAGCCTTTATGGGACCCCATAGCCTGCCTGTTAACCCCCAGTAAGGTTAATGCATTGTAAGGAAACCATATGAAACACTTTTTTTTTTTTTTTTTTTTTTTTCTTCTCCTCTTCTGCAGTGGACCAATGTGTTCCCTAGCAGCAATGGAATAGAGTTTTTAATGCTTAAATGCTAGAGAGGTCTCCAAGACATTGCTAAACAACATGCTCAAATCAGGTGTTATTACTAGATGCACACAAAGGCAACAGTTCTTAGTTATTTATTATTTTTTTGTTAATATAATGTACACTAGAATTTCTGTGCTGAGTACAACATGCCCTTTAGAATAAATTCTTTTTGTGTTAAAAGTAAAGGGAAACTATCACATCATGTTCTGTAACATGCCCTAAGAAATCCTAAAACACA
Organism: Rhinophrynus dorsalis; assembly: GCA_037306005.1. NCBI lineage: Eukaryota > Metazoa > Chordata > Amphibia > Anura > Rhinophrynidae > Rhinophrynus > Rhinophrynus dorsalis. The sequence goes on along the minus strand of CM074720.1, from coordinate 225,149,436 downwards.
TTTGAATTTCTTTAATAAGTTTTCTAATGCAAAACTGCTAAAAGCTGACACTCCTTTTTTGGTACATGATTTCTATGGGTTTATGTGAGGAAATTCACATTACAGGAACACTGGCATCTAAAAATGATCTGGTATTCTACACACTTAAATACATTGTAATCCATGTCAGCCTCTGTAATATTCTCTTTGTTTTTGAGGCCTAAAATCTAGTCATGCATATCCTTTGTGGGTCTTTCCATTGCTGAATTTCCAGGGCTCACATTAAAAAGCAGTCTTCATCGTTCGTCTAATAACTGATTATTCTTCATTGCCTTTTAAATGTACTGCGATGATATATCGGCTTTTCTGAATAGAACATTTGGTGCTAATCTGTACTATACAAATATTTACAGTATTTTCTTTGCCCAAAGAAACAAAGTACTGTCTATACATGAATTAAAAATTCAAGTTGATGCATTTTTACATACATTTTTACTGATGCTACCTGGAAGTACATACTAATTAGATTATATAACCCAATTTTATTTTACGTGTTAGTGCCCTTTTATCAGGACTGGACATTTCCAGTAGTCTGTCATGAGTGGAAGAAAAAAAAAACCCTCTTTGTATGATATTGATTTTCACCTCCTAAATAGTAACTTTTTTCTCTATAGTGAAGCTCATTGATATTTTTCCATCCCTGCACATTTCCTATCCTATCTTTGTGACATACATGTGAGTAAAAATTGATTTTGGATTTCTTTTGTATCCAGGAGATTTTGAAAAAGCTGTTGATCACTTAACAAATGCTATTGCCATATGTGGACAGCCTCAGCAGTTGCTTCAGGTATTGCAGCAGACCCTTCCACCTCCAGTTTTCCAGATGCTTCTGACAAAGCTTCCGACTATCAGCCAAGTAAGTGTACTTTCAGTGCCTTTTTGTCAGCTTATTTTTACTATTGCAGGGAACATTGGAGACCAAAAAATGTCCAAAGCATTTAAGCGTACAATGGTGGCCTATGTTACTTTAAAAATCTGCCTGCCTATCATACTTATACACCAAGACTTTTCCATCCTGCAGTAGTTTATGCAGAGGTGAGATTGTTTGTTTGAGCAAGATCTCCTTCAAGAGGGTCAAAGTCCCACTTACATTAATGGGACTGTTAATCTCCCCCCCGCAAATGTTTAGGTTGGTTCACTTCATAATTGTTCATTCTTTTTCCTGCTTAAGCCCATGTGTTTCTTTCTGTATAAAATGATTACACAGTGGATAGCTTCACCTTAGAGCTGATGGTAACTACCAAAGTGCATATGTCAGTACTCAAGGGTACAATTCAGTTAATTTTGGTTCTGCCTAGTTGTGAGATGGTATCTGGATTTGTATTTTCTTAATTCTTATTAGACTTCAGGGATGCCAAACTGGATTAGGTTTATCCAGTGTTCCCTGCAGTCACATATTTGGCATTATGGGGAAAAGCAATATTGTAGTATTTTACATTTTTTTTTATTTTTAGTCCAGAGCCATGCTGAGGTGGATAATCTCTCTCCTTGTGTACTCATGATCTGTAAATCCTCCAGGAATCCCTGCCATGAAGAATTTAAGGCTTATTCACACACACAATTATTGGAGCAATAAAGCTGCATAAAGAAATTGTTTTAATAGGGTATTGCTATGTTTGATGAAGCCGTGCAAAAGGGTTGGTATCACTGAGCATGTGACAGGCCAAGAAAGCTTGCTTTAACTTACCTCTCACTGTGCATTATTGCACCTACAAATTTATAGTATGGGTTTTAGGGTAATTTTATAAATATTGAGGATCAAGTTTTCTGTAAGTTGTTGTTTTTTGTCTGAGAGAGGATGCAGTTGTGTTTTTCAATGCCAAGTTGCTTCTATTTATATTGAGAGGGATGCTGGGAGAAAAAGGATGGAATTTCTTACCGTTATTTCCTTTTCCTCTCTGTTCCCACCACAGCTAAATAGTGTATGGTCTGATTTCCATTAGCTGGTGTAGGGCCAATTAAAAATTTTGATAAAAGGTGCGTCCCCTTTAGTTCCAGTTAGTCTTCTTTTGTCAAAGCTTAAAAACACAACACAAAGAGGTTAAAGTGTAGGGAACGCCATGGTGGGAAAATAGAGGAAAAGGAAATAACGGTAACAAATGTCATCCTTTACTCTGTGTTCCCCCTCACGGCTAAATAGTGAGAGCTATACGTGAGCAATGAGAAATAGGGTGGGCATAACTATAAAAACACCAATTTTACTCAAAATAAACTATAACAGGGTATCAGTCAAAGATTAGCTATTATCTAGATACATGAATCAATTTTATATAAATACTTGGGTCAAGGACCCTCTTACCACTCCTTGGCTGGTTGCCGCTTGGAGAACTTTTCTCCCAAACTTTGCGTCTGCTGATGAGTATACATCCAACTGGTAATGCTTTATGAATGTAGATATTGACGACCACGTGGCCGCCCTGCAAATGTCTTCAGCAGTGGAAGATGCTCTTGATGCCCATGCGGTTGACACTGCCCTGGTGGAGTGGGCTCAAGGAAGTTTTGGAGGATTCAAACCTGCTTCTAAATAAGTTATTTTTATACAGTCTGTGATTCATCTAGCGATAGAAGACTTAGATGGAGCTAATCCCTTATTCTTCCCTTGAAAACAAACAAAGAGTGTATCTGATTTCCTAAATCATTTTGTTCTTTCTGTATAAGCTGAAATGCATCTAACCACATCTAGATTGTGCAGCAGCCTTTCTTCGTCTGTTCCTGGGTTTTGGCAAAAGGACGGAAGGACTATGTCCTGATTCAAGTGGAAATCCGATACCACTTTAGATCTGACTTCAGGTCTCATTCGCAAAACTGCCTTGTCCTGGTGTATGATCAAGTAGGGTGATTTGGAGGACAGTGCCTGCAGTTTGCATACCCTTCTAGCTGAGGTTATGGCCGTTAAGAATACTGCCTTAAGGGTAATGTAATTTAACCCCTTAAGTACCATTGACGTGGCAGGACCGTCACGCTGGTCCGGCACTTAAGGACCAGTGACGGTCCTGCCACGTCACGTACTTTTACTCACCGCGCTCCTGTAGGAGCGCGGTGAGTAATACCGGGCACTGAAGTTGATCGCTTCAAGACCGGAGCGATCTCTTCCAGTGCCCCATTTGACGTGCCGCCCCATGTGATCAGTCACGTGGGACGGCACTTCAAAGTTTCCTGTGTGGTCCTTAAGGGACGGCACGCCCCGGGACCGCTGGTCCTTAAGGGGTTAAAGGAATCTTATCCAATGGCTCGAATTTACTTGACTTCGCTAGGTACTTTAGGACTAAGTTCAAGTCCCAAGGAGGAAGGATCTTCTTAATTCTTGGTCTTTCTTTTGAAATAGCCAGGAGATATTTTTTTGATGAGCATGTCTTCTGCAAATTGATGCGCTAAGGTAGCTGACATGGCTGATACCTGAACTCTTAGTGAGGCTGGACTGAGTCCAAGCTCAAAACCAGCCTGAAGAAAGTCTAGAATTTCTGGTGTGGAATTTGGTTTATCCAAAATGTTTCTCTTTAGACCCCATTTCCTAAAAGTCTTCAAAACCCTGTAATAAATATTAGAAATAGATGTCTTCCTTCCTTTTATGATTGTCTGAATCACTGGATCTGACAATCCCTTTTTTCTTAATGACCACCTTTGAACTTCCAGGCCGTCAGGTTGAAGAAGTCAGGAAGTCTGCCCGGATATTCTCCTTCCCTGGGAATGTGCTTTGCTGACAATTCTTACAGATTATTTTCTGCCAAATTGAAGATTCTGTTGGCTTCCATGCTGAGAGACTCGCTCCTTGTCCCTCTTTGATTTGTTTATGTACATAGCTGCTGCTATGTTGTCGGTGACGATTACTACTCTTTTTCCCAGCAGATGAGGTTTTAGATGTGTCATGCAATGTCTGATTGCCCTGAGTTCCAGTAGGTTTATATGCAGCGCTTTTTTTCTTGTTTTGTCCATTTTCCTTGGATTGACAGACTGTTCCAATGCCCCCCCCATCTGAAAAGGCTGGCGTCCGTGGTTTTAACCACCATCTTGGGTCTTTCTTTAACCTTTGAGGAAGTGGTATTCTTTGAAGTATTCCAGGAGTCTTTGTTCCATTTTCTTAGAAAGTATCCCTGAATGGGTCTCATATGGGCTCTGGCCCATGGAACTATCTGCTTTGAAGAGGTCATGTCTCCCAGAATCTTCATGAAATCTTGTTCTGTGTGGCAAGAGGTTTTTAGAAACTTTTTTTACTCCCTTCCTAAGGCTTTCCCTTCTTGGAGGGGACTGGGTTGCTTACTGCATTTCTGGTGTTGAATAGTATTCCTATGAAGACTGTTTCTTGTGTCGGTGATAACTGACTTCTCTTCAAATTTATGACCCAGCCCAGTTGCTGAAGAAAAGTTATCACTCTCTGCATTTCCCTTTGTGACTGTAGTCTGGACTCCGCTATCAGTAGTAAGTGATCCAGGTAAGGGACTACACATATTCCTTCCATCCTCAATATTGCAGGGCAACAGCCAACTTCTTTGTAAAAATTCTTGGCGCCAATGACAGACCAAAATGAAGCACTCTGAATTGCCAGTGTTGTTCCGCCAGGGCAAACCTGAGAAACTTCATGTGAGTTTTATTTATTGGAATATAGTAATATGCCTCCTTCAAGTCTGTTGTGGTTAGGAAATTCCCCAGGGTTACTGCTCTGAGAATTGAAGAAGTAGTTTCCATTTTGAACCTTTGGGGTCTTATAAAGGCATTTACTTTCTTCAGATCCAAGATTACTCTGTAAGGTCCGTTTGGCTTTGGGACTAGAAACATCACTGAATATATTCCCCTCTTTTTTAAGTCTTGCAGGACTGGTTCTATGACCTTCTCTACTGATAAATCCTGAATCCGGTTGAAGAAAGATTCCCTCTTGCTTAAGTTTGTTGGTATCTTTGAGGGTATGAAAAAATTCTTATTCAGGCTGCATTGGAGGTCCAAAAGATACCCAGCTTCCAAATTCCGTAACACCCACCTGTCTGGTTTTACCAGGTATTTCCAGACGTGAGCGGATAGCTCCAGTCTTCCCCCCCGACTGGAGATAGAAGCTGGGCCCTGAGACCTTCAGGGGAGGTCTCTCCTAAACTTCTTACGGTTGATGTCTCTTCTGTAGCCTCCTCTTGAAGCTTGTTGTATGGATTGCTTTCCTTGTTCATATGGCCTGGCTGAGGAAAAACGTTTAGTGTACTGAAAGTACTGCCTATGGTTCTTGTAGGGGGATGACTTTGATCTTTTGTCTTGAGGCAGAAACGAGCTTCCCCCCCGCCCCGTCATCTTTGAGATTATTTCACTCAGGCAATCTCCAAACAATAAATTGCCTGTAAACGGCAGGGAAACCGGCTTTGATTTTGACGAAGGATCAGCCCCCCATGGTTTCAACAAAGTCACTGACAGGGAAGAGGCTCTGGCTGACAATCTAATGGCATCCATAGAGGTATTGCAAGAAAATCTAATGGCCTCCTTAATATTAGCCACTTCTTTCATCAGTTTTGATCTTGATACGGAGGACTCAATGCTTTCTTCTAAATTAGTCAGCCAGATTCTGACAGCCCTGGAGACACATGCCATGGCTGTTGCCACCATCAGGCTTTGTCCCAAGAAGATAAACTGCTTTTTAAGCGTTGCCTCCATCTTCCTATACATACTATATTTGAGTGAAGAGCCTTCCTCCATTGGGATTGTCGTTGTTCTTTCAATTTGTGATATTGCCGCATCAATCTTAGGGGGACTAGACCAACCTTCAGTTTCCTTTTCTTAAAAAGGAGACATCCTCTGAAATCTTTTTGAGAATTACACTCTTTTACCTGCTTTGTTCCACTCAGAGTTAACAATTTCAGTAACTACCTGATGGACTGGGAATACTGGGACCTGCTTCTTTTTTTCCTAGGAATGCCGCATCTATGACATTCAGCTCCTTTTGTTCTTCCACAAGACCCAGGGACTTTTTAACTAGCTTCAAGAAGACCTCAATTTTCTCGGAATTAAAACAGCCATCTTCATCCACTACTTCACACTGTTCCTCAGAGGTACCCTCGCCAGGATCATCAACTCTTTGGCGCTTTCTAGGGGCAGACTTCATAGCTTCAAATATATCCTGCATGGAGAATTTCATCCATGTAAGAAAATCAGAAAATTGCCCCAGCATTCCTTGACCTGAAATGTTCTTAAGGCATTCTAGACGAAACTTGTTGGGGTCTGTCATAGGCAATTGATTAGGACAATTTAAGCAGTTCTTTAGATTCTGGTTCCCCTTGTCTTCCTTAGGTTCTGGAGGACCCTTCTCCTTGGAGGATGATTGTTTAGAGGCAGACATACTAATAAAACTTGGCTTTTATTTAAATACATATAATAAAAAACAAACCCTGGGGGACATAGCCAGGGGCCAACTTTTACAGGACTTAAAGGGATAGTAATACTTTATTATTACTATCCCTCATATTTTAGATATTTGCAAAATAAGTTAATAGCCCCCAGGTTCATCTCTCAAACCTTTATGTTTTGAGAGATAACCAAAGGCAAAGTTCCCCTCTCCCTCCCCCTTCCCTGATGTCAGCGTTGTGCTGACTGAAGGGATATCCGGTCTGTCTTTCATCATGCGGCTCTGCTGCAGAGCCGAAATCGCGTTAGTGACAAAGAATTATTTCACTGAAACTGTCTTCTACATGCGCTTGCAAACCAATGAAATAATTCTTCTGCACTAACGGGATCTCGGCTCAGCTGCAGAGCCGCAAGCCTGTTGTACAATAGACTTCCCCTGCAGTCAGCACAACGCTGACTTCATGGGAGGGGGAACTTTGCCTTCTGTTATCTCTCAAACCATAAAGGTTTGAGAGATGAACATGGGGGTTATTAACTTATTTTGCAAATACCTACAATATTAGGGATAGTAATAATAAAGTATTACTATCCCTTTTAAATAGTAGCTAGATAATCAGACCCCTGGCGTGTATTTCAGTCTGAAACACATAGGCCTGCCAAATTAAGCAGATGACAAGGTACATAAAATTGAGGGCAATGCCCCTTACCTGCCATTTTGCGCTGCAGTGTGCACAACTGGCAGGCGTCTTTCCCTTCAGACTCCCATCTAATTCCGTCTGCAGCTTCTGCGTTCCATTGCATGCCATGTGACGTCATTTCCTCATCCGGCATTCCAATAGCCGTGAGGGAGAGAAGGGAAGACTACCTGACTGACCCAGCGGTGAAGTCAGGTCTTCAGGGAGCATATGTTCAGCATCCCCCTGTCCTGGGCGGCAACTCATACGGCCGTAACATAGAGAACAACTTGCTGAAATTCATTTAAGCAACAAGGTAACCTTTTATGCTTTTTAAAAAAAAAAAAATAAAAAAAACCTCAAGCTAAACAAAACCAGCTTTCCTACAGTAGCTGTAGGGCAAAAAGACTAACTGGAACTAGGAGGGACACATCTTTTATTGAAATTTTTAATTGGCCCTACACCAGCTAATGGAAATCGGACTGTACACTATTTAGCTGTGAGGGGGAACACAGAGGAAAGAAACATTTAAAATAAATAAAAATCTTTAAATGTAAAGCATTAATATAAGTTGAAATGTTAGTCTTTGAGGATGGAACCAGCCCTTCATGTTCTACTCTTCAAAATTCAGCAGTATTCAGATTGTCATTCAAATTTAATCTGTTTATTGAATAGTAATCATGCACTTACCTGAAAAGAGGTTGCATACCAAGCCATAACGCACGGACACTCATGATGGTCCTGGCAAGTCACTGTGTTAATGGGACGCAATCACCTAAAAATAATCTGGGGTTATACACTTTTAAATGCCTTGTGCTCCATGCTAGTCTGTTACATGCTGAGTTCTGTATTCCTTTATAGATGTGCTCTGAGGCTCTCATTTCTGCTTGCTTCAGGGATCCCATTAAAATATCAATGTTTATAGGCGTCTTAGAAGTGGACCTGAGATAAGATATCAACCTTTGTGAATAGACTAAGTCAGTATTAATCTCAGTACATTGAGTGCAAACTAACACAGTTTTACAAATGCTTGCTGGAAGTACATGAGATTTTAAAATTATGTAAACCAATTTTATTTTGTGTTCTTTTCAAGATTTTATACTTCTCCACTTCATATTTCCTTGCCTTTCCTATAACAGAGTATTTTATTTTTCAGAGGATTGTAACTGCTCAGAACTTAACTGAAGATGATGTGGAGTAAAATATGACAGCACAGAATATTATGGATGTTTTCTCCTCTGGGCAGTTTTTTGGTGGGAACAACACAAATATGAATTCTTCACAGCATAATTCCATCGTTGCAAAAAGAAAAGTCATACCTTCTGTGTAGACTAAAGTGGTAGGATTTTATTTATTGTTTTGATAGGTGTGTATTTGATAACTTTTTATTTTGTTAATACAGTGTGGGTTACCTGTAAATTTTACACTTCCTATAAAATACATGGTCAAAATGTACATATTCTGAATGCAATTTTTTTCTTTTGAAAATGGCAATAAAAAAATCCTCCCTGATTTTTTTTTTTTTTTCTTTTGTGTGTGAAACGGAATACTTTTTTAAATGGTGCATGTATTAAAAACTTGTTGGAAACTCGGTATGGACTCATGATGTGTGTCTGGTGAGCAATTCTTGTTCTGCAATGAGTGGCACACCCATCTAATACTCAAACGGTTAAAGCCCTGTCTCCCCTATTCTAGCACATTCTTTCAGTAACACCTTTCTTATAGTGACTAGCAAGACACGCTCAATGGGAGGTACAGTGGAAGGGGCCATATTAATGGGTGAACGGGTGGTGACTGCACTGCTTGGCTCACATCGTCAGACACACTGTACAAGCTGGCAATGTGAGGGGATACTAGCGGGGCAGCCTGGCAAAGTATTGGCGTAGCTTCTGTTCATTAACAAGTCTTATTCCCCCAGCAATAGGAGTAACCCTTATTTTACTCAACAGGAAAAAGCTAAATAATATATTAAAAAAGAATGTGCAAAATAATGGAGAATTATCATACTTACCGCAATTCTCCTTTCCTGTACATAAACATGCCAGCATTCACTAGATGGGTAGCTCCTCCCCTTCCAGCTGATAGGACAGAGAAAAGGTCAAAGAAAATCAAACAGTATAAGAGACCCCCTCCCCCTTCACCAGATGTCTTAGTCTCAATCCTAAAACCCAAAGAAGGGATGGGAACTTAGTGAATGTGCCATGTTTATGTCTAGGAAAGGAGAATTTTGGTAAGTATGATATAATTCTCCATTTTCCTGGACATCCACGGCAGTATTCACTAGATGGGTGAGTACCCAAGCAGTAAGAAAGGGAGGGTCCAAAACATATATAAAGAAAATTATTCCCAAAAGGATAGGAACAGAGGACCCAACAATTATCTACCAACCAAAGAATGGCTTTGTCTAGAACTGAGAAAACCAATTACTCCTAGAAAGTGATCTCTAGAAGAGAGGATTTTATTCTGGTTATAAGAAGAGTTTCCCTCTCCTTGCTCTTCTGTAGATGCATAGTATGGCTATCAGCTTGACTGCTCCAGGTAAAAGACTGAACAGAATATTGCATAATTCGCAGGCTGAAGGAGGAACGATGATCAGATATCATAACATCCATCCAGTGAAGATAGTATTCTTCTGGCTGGCAAAGTTCTCCTGACCAAATCAGGAGATTAGAAAGCTTTCATATATCCGAAGGACTGAAGTTCTGGAAGACATTAGACAGATAATCCCAATAAGGGAGAAGCATTTTATGGTTTGGCTCTTGACTGTGTCCGAACTCAGTAGGTAATCCTCTCATAGGGCTTCTTTACTTCGAAACTCATCTGAGAAGCACTGGTACTGACTAATGTCATCTTCTGTACCTCATCACTCTTTTAAAATAAAAAAAATATCAACTTGCCTGGAGGCTTACTATTCCTATCTGTTTGGAGAAGAGGGAAAAGACTCCATACTAAAATCCTTGGCTCGCTTAAAAGGAAAGTGGAAACCAAGAACGTTAGGCCTAGAAGGGTTGCCAAAGGAGCATCCCCTACATGGGAACACAAACCCAAAAACTGGGTAAAAAGGAGACCTCGCTAAAAGAAAATAAATGTGTAACAAAGGTGCCCACATGATGACCACCTCTCCGATGAGCATAGAAGCAACAGTACACCTCACAGCCTAAAAAAAAAATGCATAGACCAGAGCACTTATTATGCATCAATAGCCTGGCGAAACCAGATGATGGAAGCAGTGCAGGAGCACCACTGAGCGGCAGACAGTACAGGATCAAGACCTAATAACCAAACATGCACACATTACCTAGTGCAAAAAACTTAGACACAACTACCCCCACACTAGACAAAAGCATCTAGTTGTCTAATAAAGCACCCCCAGTATATGCAATTTGAGTATATACCCACAAGCAAATCATAAATACATAGAGGTAAACCCTTAGTATAAGGAGTGTAGCCCAAAATAAAAGGACATAGCCTATCCAACAGTCCACAAAGGAGATGCACCAAGTGGTAGATGCAAACACATCTCGGCAGTTCACATGGGCATACCACAATGTCTCCAAACTATACATGTGGGAAATGAAGGTAGCCACCTCCAAGCAATGACATACCATAACACCGCAGCAGAGCCTAAAAATACAAGAGAGCATCAGCAGCATGGTGCTGCCATGGCACAAGCACCATAACACAGTAATATAATTGTAAAATACACATGTACATAGGAGCATTGCAGCCCCCAGCCTATTGTGTGCAAGTTCTCCCTTCAAGTAGCAAATAACAAGAATATTCTCTTTATTAACAAGATAGCAAGAATACCGAGAAAGCTACAGAATACACAATTATGGCCTTCCAGTCAGAGCAAGATCACGCAAAAAAAAAAAAAAACTACATAGAAAGAGTGGAGAAACATGGGTCTACACATGCATACCCGAACTGTAAATGAGCACACCAACAAGCCTAGACCATGGTGTAAACCCATATGCACTATAAAACAGCCACGGCACACATAAAGTAGCTATAGAGAGTTCTCATATGTACCACAGAGCAGATACAGTTTATGTTTAGACGACCCAAAATACAGCCACAGCGGACCACATACACATCACATTGTAGCCAAAGAGTGTTTATAGCCAACGTACATGCACCAAGAGTGATCATACCCTGTGAAGGCACCAATCGCAGAGGTCCAAGCTGGGTGTGACCCTAGTGTGAGAATGTCCATAGGATAGCAACTGTGTTTGCACATGCAAAACCCCAGGGCTGACACAGAGCCTGACCACAAGAAACCTGCAGAGTGGGAACAGCATTAGCAAATGTCAGTTTATTTCTGCACCTAGGCAACTACAGGAAACAATACTGCCCAAACAGGCACACACCAAAGAGGGGCACCAGAACTCATGTTAACACATGCCCCGCAATGCGACAATCAAGCCTGCGTATATATAAGCACCACGAGTGTGGCCACAATGTGACAGTAGCGCTGCCACAGAGTGCCTTCACACTAGTGTAACACAACACACCCACACTTCAAAGGGATAGTAATACTTGAAAATAATTGTATTTTATATTGTAGCCCTTACAAAACCATGAAAAATGATACAAGACTTATCTCCCAAACCTTTATGGTTTGGAAGATATTCACATGTAAAATATAGTAAAATGCTGTTTTCCTGGCTGTTTCAGCCAAGTCTGCCATCTAGTGGACAGATTTGGAATTCGGTCCACAGAGCAACCGGCAGCTCTTTAGCAGTGCCGAGATCACGATCTTTGAAAATAACTACTTAATTGGAACTATCTACAAAGTGTGCGTGGCTTGAAAGCACACTTGGTAGACCATTCCAATTAAGAAATTCTTTTTAAAGATGGTGATCTCAGCACTTCTGGAGAGACACAGCCGGTCCCGGGACCAGATTGCAAATCTGAAGGGTGGAGCAATGACGTCACTCCAGGGGAAACTTTACTTCTGAATATCTCCCAAACCATAAAGTTTTGGGAGATAAGACTTATATCATTTTTTAAGTTTTTTTTAAGGGCTACAGTATAAAATAAACTTATTTTCAAGTATTACTATCCCTTTCAAATAGCAAGGCAACAGCATATGAACACAAGCACCTCCAATTGTAAAATACACATGTACCCAAAAGCTGCCATATGTTAGCCCCTCATAGCAGGAACAGATGTAAGAAAATATGGACAAAACGCGAACACAGGTGTGGCCCTAGTTGGCACACCCCTGTATACAGGTTTGGCCATAGCCGGCTCACACATGGCCAAAGCCAGCCTACACACACACAAAGTACACATGCCCCAAAACGTAGCCATAGCATAAAGGCAGACATAGCATGTACACATGCATCCAAGGACTCGTGCAGACATTGCACATACACATGCCTCCAACGTCCCATAAAAGACATGGCATACGTAGAGCATACACTGCATGAACAGAAGCAGACATGGCATGCATAGAGCATACATTCCACGAAGACATGCATGCCAGGCCCAGTGCATATATAGCTTGAAACACACGCATTCTAGGTCCAGTGCAAACATAGCATAAAACACATGCATTCTAGGCCCAGTGCAAACATAGCATAAAACATATGAATCTAGGCCCAATGCATACATAGCATAAAACACACGCATGCTAGGCCCAGTGTACACATAGCATAAAACACATGCATGCTAGGCCCAGTGCACACATAGCATAAAACACACACATGCTAGGCCCAGTGCCCATATAACATGAAACACACGTATCATAGGACCAGAGCTGACACAGCATGAACACACACATCCTAGGACCACTAAACACCTGTATACTAGGCCCAGAGCAAACATGGCATGAATAAATGCAACAAAAAGCAGGAATAGCATGAATAGCAGACACAGCAAGTACACATACACCAAATGCCCAGTGCAGACACAGCACGAGCATAGCCTGTACAGATGCATCCAAGGCCAAGAGCAGCCATCCAACCAAGAACAGACATAGAATGTACTAAAAGAAACTCAAGACACCTGTGCACAGTGCATCCACTATGAATAAGCATCAGGAATTGAAGCAGCAGATGAAGAAGAACAGTCCTAGTAAATGAAGATGAGAAAAAAATATATTCATCTAACGTCTCTGATGCATGAGGAAATTCAAATAAAAGCTGGAAGCACATAATGCTGAAAGAACAAGGCCCAAAAGCCAGCTATAAAGCACATAAACCATTGAAACACTAAATTAGGATGAAATGGCTTCAGCAGGGCTCCCTCCCAGGTGAGCATGATTAAGCAATTAAAACACTTGGGACTACACCCAGCATCACCATACAGAAGAAGCAAGTAAAAGTGGAACAGAGGCCTAGAATGGAGGACTACAAACAAACCTAAGGGCAGGAAAAGCGCAGGAAGTCCAATTGTCCCGAGTACTGGTAATTATGGCAACCCTTGAGCAGGTGGCATAGACAACCCATCCCTGCATATAGCTCCAGGAACTCCAAAGGGCAGAATATTCTTCAAATAGGCCCACATCAGCATGTACTCAATGGCAGGATCTGCAATAATGTTACTGGAAGAAACAGCATTCCCAGCCCTCCCTCTTTTACAACTGCTGCTGCAGGGAAACCCTGGCCTCTACTGGGTCTCCAACTCGCCGACCCTCAAAGGGTGGATTAAAAGTTGGAGCTTCAGAAGGAGAGAGGAGGAAAACTCTTAACTGGCAAGGAACTAAAGGCAACCCTGTCCCTGTAAGCCACAAAAGAAAATTACAGCTCTCAAAAAGAGAGGCAGCCTTACCAGTCCTACCAACTTAAGAGGACAGAGAAAAAAAGACATCTGGTGAAGGGGGGAGGGGGTCTCTTATACTGTTTGATTTTTTTTTTACTTTTTCTATGTCCTATCAGCTGAAAGGGGAGGAGCTACCCATCTAGTGAATGCTGCCATGGATGTCCAGGAAAACTATGATTCTGAATATTCAGTGGCATTTTGTGAACTATTGGGAGATGATGATCATTTTAGATTTCACATGTATTTATTGAACATTCCAATACTAATTTCAACCTTCCCTAGCAGTCAGATACTAGTGTAACTGAATAATTTTGTACAACATGGTGTTAGATGTGGAATGCATCTGATATGCAATCTGGGCCCCAACAGTCACCATGCTTTTTCTTAAAGCCTCTAATCCTATTTATGTGACTGTCAAGAGAAACCACATTAGGAGCGTATAGGAGGATATACATATCATTCTAATACATCACATCAATGAATAAAATAGTTTTCCATGTGTTTCTGATATAGCAGGGTTCTCAATACATATTTTTATTTATATAGCTCAACATTTAGATTTTGAAACAATACGCCATTCAGTCCTCCCACACTTAAACAAAGACCCTCATAGTTGCTTTATGTGCTTATATATATTTTGGGCAAAGTACACCCTGCTGGAAACTTCATCCATAATTCATTAGCCTATTTCTCTATAATACCTCAACATCTAACTCCATGTTGTACAAAACAAATCCGTTATATTTGGTATAGAGGAGTTGAATTGGTTTTCAATGTAGTATACAAAATTTCACTAAGAAGCTGGATACAAGCCTCCCTTTTATAGCAATCATTGGGTTTGATCACAATGGGGAGAGTGGATTAATAGCTAAATCTGCATGATTGGAGAGCTGCTTAATTGCATCTAATTCCTTAACATTACGGTTATTTGAAATAAAACAGTGTCAGACTGCTAGGAAGGGTTGAAGTTGGTATTGAAATGTTAAAAAAAATACCTGTGAAATCTCCTAAAATGATTATCATCAAAATAATTCACATAATGCCACTAAATATATAGAATCATAATAATTATTTTGAACATTAGTATTAATATGTTTTGGGGCTTTTTCCTGTACAGTAAAATAAGGGTACTCCTATTGCTGTGAAATTGCCATTCAAAACTTATTACATCACCATTCCAATAGTTCACATATAGTGTTGCCACCCAGCCAGTATTTTACCGGCAAGCCGGTAAAAAATAGCTTCTGTTCAATGTTAAAGGGATAGTAATACTTCGTTTTAACTTTATTTTATTTTGTAGGCATTAAAAAAACATGAAGAATGATATAAGTCTTATCTCTCAAACCTTTATGGTTTAAGAGATATTCACAAACAAAGTATCCCCCCCTTGTTCAACCAGATCAGAAGGAAGGTGCCCAGGTAGACTGCAGAGAGGGACAATCTTCAATTAAGATAATGGAAAAAGCTGAAAAACTTGTCAAGGGGGAAGGGCTTTCATTGTTTTCATACAAAGAAAATTGTCCCCTGCTGTTATCTGTCTGGTCTTACAGCCAGATTCACATCTGAGAAGAGATGGCTTACACTAGGTAAAAGGGGCGGGGAGGGGAACTTTGCTTGTGAATATCTCCTAAACCATAAAGGATTGAGAGATAAGACTTATACCATTCTTAATGTTTTTTTAATGCCTACAAAATAAAATAAAGTTAAAACGAAGTATTACTATCCCTTTAAGTCTATGGAGGGAATGCTATGGCCAGTATTTTTTTTAAGAAAAGGTGGCAACCCTATTCACATAATGCCACTGAATATTTAGACTCATAATCATAGTTCAATCATAATAAGAGTTCAAGAACTTGCATCCCTGTTTTTAATTTTCTTCTGTTGCTGGAAGAATATTCATTCAAAAGTTATTACATCTCCAGCTTGTGTTTATTTTATTTAACCCCTTAAGGACCGGTGCTCATGTGCACAGCTGGCACTTAAGGACCACAGAGCATATATATATATATATATTTCTTTTATTTTAAAGCATCAGATTCAGGGCTCCTCGAATGGTGTGCAGCTGCGCGGGAAGCCCTGAACTCCCTGATGTACATGTGCGGCATGGGTTCTTTAGGCACGTTGACCCATGATTACATGCACGTCCTTGGACCTTAAGGGATTAATCCATAACATTCCATTCTTGTCACCTGGCGGTGCTGTTCCTAAGTTATTATGTGACACTGTAATAACTGTAATACCTTTTGAAAGAAAAACATTCTGATTTATTTTGCCTATTGTGTGCTGATTGTTGTCCACTGGTTGCCTTTGAAAGTTTTATTTAAATAATGTTTCCAGCTGTATGAGAATGTATAAAATATGGTCCCATCCCAAGCAAGAAGGGGGTAACCAGGAGTTAATGAAGGTTTTATGTTTCTTAATGAGGGGTTAATGTATTTCTTACAAATCTTCTATGCATAACATGTTTATCAACTGCTATGTTATATTTTCGAGGCCATGCAGCACTAATAGAAATGCTGATTTTTGCCGACTGCATTAACTCTCGCAGCCACAGAGCACGAGCTAGGCATGTAATGGTGATGTAGGTTGTTGACACTAACTGTGTAATCTGATAGGTCAAAGCCTTCTAATCATTGGGTGATAAAGGACTTAAAGGGATAGTAATGTTTCATAATAAAAGCAACTTCAATTAATCATCATAGAAGTTGGACTTTGGAGAGTGTTATTTCAATTCTGTCAGAGTTGTAGTTCAAGAGTAATTCAATGACAAAATATCCCCCTCCCCCCCTTTTACTGATGTAACACTGCTCAGCCAGAGCAGAAGGGAGGTGCCCAGGTAGACTGCAGAGAGGGAAAATCTTCAATTAAGATAAGGGAAAAACCTGAAAAACTTGTCAAAGGAGGCAGGGCTTTCATTGTTCTCATAGGAAGGAGATTGTCCCCTGCTGTTATCTGTCTGGTCTATGGACTGCATTCCACATCTGAGAAGAGATGGCTTACACTAGGTAAAAGGGGCGGGAGGGTAAACTTTGCTTGTGAATATCTCTCAAACCATAAAGGTTTGAGAGATAAGACTTATATTGTTCTTCATGTGTTTTTTAATGGCTATAAAATAAAATAACGATAAAACGAAGTATTACTATCCCTTTAAAAGAGCTGGGTGATGTGGGGGCTGGTTTAGAGCTTCATCGGGAACGTGAGACGTGTCATGCTGTGTGTCTGCATGACTTGTATGGTGGTCAGATCCATCCAGGGGCTGATAAGTATTATATGCTTATTGATAATAAAATCTGTGATTACCTATATGTCTCTCTGTTTGTTTACTTTGGGATCCAAAAGAATCCTTGAAACATCAACACACACATTTTCTAGTATTCATATTATGTCCAGTCCATTCTAGTGATTCCCATAATTATATACATAAAATTGCTTCCTCAAATACAGAGTAGAACATCTCCATTGGGATGTTATCATTATAACTGTTTTGCATATCAGACACTTCAGTAAGGAAAAAGGAGGTGTGGCTGATTTGGTGAGAGAGTAATTTCTGGGATAAAGTCAGTGCAGAAAAGAGAGGCCAGTGCTATATGGTACAGTACTAAACTGGGCTTTTCTTTTGACGCCACTTTATCACTGAAATGACAAACCTAGGGTTTAGTTTTCTGTTATCCACTATTTCACTGTCGTCCAATACAGGTCACTGGTACAATGGGAGGCGATCCGCCCCTTTAAGTAGGCAGGAACATTCATTCAAATGTATGCAGGGGGTGGAGCCTCTCCTCCCTCTTAAGCTGCCCTCAGCCAGAGACAAGCTAGATTGATTTGTTCCTGTGTGCTGTGCACACCAGGTGGAGAACATCTCTCATTCAACTTTAGTTTTTTATTGTTTTTCTTCAAATATGGAATACCACCATTAGGCGGGTGACCATGGCTGTGAATTGCCCTCTCCAAAGTGGCTAGTGCAGCTTCCAGGGATTTTCTGGTGGACCTTCTGCCCTGAAGAGGGAACAACTTGAGTCAAGTAGCTTCCCTGCTGGGGAATTTTCCTCTGGTCAATTCCCTCTTTAACATGGTTACCTGAAGACAGAAGTCCTGCAGAAAGGTGAGCCACCCTTTGAGTGCTGAAGGTCCACTTGTCCCACAGTGTCCCTTCTTTGGGCTTGTATTTGGGAGTTCTCATTATGCACTCCAGCACTCATAGGGTGTTTTTCTTCATATTGCCTGTATTTATGCAATGTCTGTGGTATTCCCTGGGTTTTGGAGCTTTGGGTTATTGTTTTCTCATGTTTTACATGTGTTTGGGGTATGTTTGATAAACTTTTTCTCTCAGGAATAATTTATTAATATTTTATGTTCTGCGCCTTTAAGCGCGCTTTTACCCGCATAGACGCCATTGCTCCTTTACTCTCTATGGGTTTACACAGTGTGGGACGTATCTCAGGAACCACTTGTCACAGCGACTTCAGAGAGGGCTCATTTTGTTGGTCTTCCCCTGCTCTATCATCCGGTTGCTAGATTCGGTGTGTTGGGAGTCTGGGGGGGCTTCGGGCACTGTTTTGGGGTACTTCTGAGAAAAACTAAGTTTCCCATGAGCGCCTGTTTCGCGCTCGCTTTCTGATTGGCTACCGTCGCGGCAGCCATTTTGTGGTGTTATTCTCAGCGAGTATACTACGCAGGGACCGAGCCTTCTCTCTCCTCAGCAGATTAACCCTTCGCTTGCCAGATAAGTTTGATTTTAGACATTTCTGGGGTGAAACTTTAATCTTTCACACTTCTATTGGGTGATTCTTTTCAGTGGAGTATATCTGACGCTGTGAGCATGTCTACTCCACTGGAGTCAGGGGCTAGACCCAAGACTAATGAGGCTGGGGTGACTATTTCCCCCATTGCGTTTTGCTCCTCTTGTCACTCTGGGCTGCCTAGAGAATTTTCAGGTCATTTATGCCCAAAATGTGCAGCAAGTCATGACAGCAACCCTGGGCTTTCCAGTCACGCTATTGAGCCAACTTGGGTGAAAGAGTTTAAAGCTGCCACTAGGGATCTCAGATCCACTCTCCAACTCTTTCCCTCTCAGGTTCAGGGGGCTCTTCAGGTCTGGCAGACCCCCTCCACAATCAGGACCTCCCTGCCTAAGCCACAGGGGGCTCCTGACATGTCTGATTCTTCTGAGGAAGAACTTTTACAAGATTCTGATGCTGAGGAAGGCACTGTGATTGAATCTACTAGGTCCATTGGTGACCCTTATGAATGTGACCCCGAAGTCTCTGCTAAGGGTTTGATTAGAGCTGTGTTAACCACGCTCAACCTTCCTCTGACTCAGGAATCTACTCATGATCCAACTGACGTTTTCCAAAAACCGTCTAAGGCTGTTGTTTGTTTTCCTAATAACCCTACTTTTGCTCCTTTAGTCTCTGATGCATGGAGGAATCCTGAAAAATCCTCTTCTGTGTCCAAGACGTTTGCTAAACTTTATCCTTTTCCTGAGGCTAAACTGGCAAAATGGGTTCATCCTCCTAAGGTGGATGCTCCTATTTCTAGGTTATCCAAATCTACTGCCTTAGCTGTATCTGATGCATCTGCCCTGCAGGATTGGACGGACAAAAAGTTAGAAACTTGTCTTAAATCTATTTTTGCCTCTATTGGCACTGCCATGCGTCCAACCTTTGCAGTGGCATGGGTTAACCGGGCTATTGCGGCCTGGACTTAACAGCTGACTGAGGCGGTTCGTCAGGATGCACCAGTGTCTGAGCAGTTACAGCTTCTTGCTAATATATCAGAAGCTTAAAATTATGTTTTTGACGCTACTTTTGATGCTGTGCGCATGATGGCGAGGGCCTCTACTTCCTCTGTGGTGGCTAGACGTGCTCTTTGGCTGAAAATTTGGTCTGCTGACACTGCTTCTAAGAAAGCCTTGCTTTCTTTACCCTTTCAAGGGACCTCACTGTTTGGATCTGAACTTAAGGAGATGATTAGTGAGGCTACTGGTGGTAAAAGTACTCTTCTACCATCAGTCTTCAAGAAGAAGTTTCCAGCCAAACGCAATCAGTCCTTTTGTTCCTTCCAAACTGAGACACGCTCCACGTCCCAAGCAGGTCTGTCCTCCACGCGCTCCTCCTCCAAGCCCAAACAGTCCTGGAAGCCCAAAGTTGCCCCTAAGGCCAAGACCTCCAAGACTGCTTCGGCATGACTCACCGAACCCGGGTCCGCATCCGGCTGTAGGTGGACGTCTCCACATCTTTCGCCGGATTTGGGAGGAGTCAGTGACGGCCCATGGGTTATTCAGGTGGTATCAGAGGGATACAGGATCCCTTTCTCCTTTTCGGTTCCATTTTACTCGTCCTTCTCAGGAGCCTACAAAAAGACGTCTGTTCGACGACGCTATTCAGGATCTTTTGGACAAAGAGGTCCTGGAACTGGTTCCATCAGAGGACACAGGTTCAGGATTCTATTCCAACCTGTTCGTTGTGGCCAAAAAGGACAGAGGGGCTCGTCCTATTTTGGATCTCAAGGATCTCAATTCCTTTGTTGTGAGTTCCCACTTTCGTCAGGAATCCCTGCGTTCTGTGACAGCCGCAATGTCTCCAGGGGAGTTCCTTGCCTCCCTGGACCTTCAGGATGCATATCTTCACATCCCTATTCATCCAGAGAGCAGACGGTATCTCAGGTTTGCCTGTCACAAAGGCCACTTTCAGTTTTCAGCTCTTCCCTTTGGACTGACTTCAGCCCCTCAGGTCTTTCAGAGAGTATTGGGAGCTTTGATAGCTGTGCTTCATCGAGATGGTGTCAGGGTGACTCCCTACATGGACGATCTGCTCCTGAAAGCTTCATCTGCGGAGATTCTCCACCAGCAGATACAGTTGTGCATACAGACACTCAATCGCCACGGCTGGATTGTGAATCTGGACAAGTCAGACTTGGTCCCATCTCAACAGCTCCTCTTCTTGGGTCTCCTGTTCGACACTCAGCAGTGATGGTGTTTTTACTGGAGGAAGTAGCTCATCAGATTGCTATCAGAGTATCCAAGATACTAGAGCTCGACAGGGTTCCAGTGCCGAAGTTGACTTCTTTGGTGGGGAAGTTCATTTCCACGATAGAGGCAGTGCCATTTGCTATGGCACACACCAGGGAACTTCAGAGGTTTGTGATCCAGATGTGTAAGAATCATCCAGATCATCAGCATCTGTCAGTCTCTCTGCCTCCTCATGTCGAGTTGAGCCTGGAATGGTGGTTGGACCTGTCTCATCTCCTGAAAGGGAGATCCTTTCGGGTTCCCTATTGGACCACAGTCACAACGGATGCCAGCCTCCAGGGATGGGGGGCAGTGTTGGGTCGTTTCAGTGCTCAGGGGAAATGGGGACTGGAGGAATCTCTTCTCTCCATCAATGTTCTGGAACTTCGTGCCATCTTTCTTGCCCTGAGGCACTGGGAATCTCAGCTGGAAGGTTGTCCAGTCAGAGTGGAGTCTGACAACGCCACCGCAGTGGCCTACATCAACAGACAAGGCGGCACAAAAAGTCTCACCGATTGGTTAGAGGTCAAGGCCATCTTATCTTGGGCAGAAGCTCATGTGCCTGTCATCTCAGCAGTACACATTCCAGGCGTAGACAACGTCATGGCAGACTTTCTCAGTCGTCACACAGTCGACAGTGGAGAGTGGGCTCTTCATCTAGAGGTGTTTCACCTTCTAACCCAGATGTGGGGGGTACCTGTAGTGGATCTGATGGCTACCAGACACAACAGGAAGGTGCCAGTGTTTTGCTCTCGGTGGAGGGACCCTCTTGCTCTAGCAGTGGATGCTTTGTCAATCCCTTGGAAGTTCCCTCTGGCTTACATCTTCCCTCCTCTTCCTCTGTTGATCCGAGTCATCCAGAAGCTGAAGTTGGAGCGTTGTCCTGTCATCCTAATCACTCCAAATTGGCCTCGTCAGTCCTGGTATCCGGAACTGCTAGCCATGTCTGTGGCGGATCCCTTTCCGCTTCCTGCCCGTCCAGATCTACTTCTTCAGGGATATCTGTGGAAGGAGGATGTTCAGCATCTCCATTTGATGGCTTGGAGGTCGAATCCTCAATTTTAAAGAAGAAAGGGTTTTCCTCTTCAGTGGTGTCCACGATGCTTAGAGCTTTCAAGCCTGTGTCTTCCAAGATCCATCATCACATATGGTCCACCTTTGTGGCATGGTGTACTGATAAGGATCTATCACTTGATTTCCATCTTCCCACGGTCCTGGCCTTTTTGCAGGATGGGGTTGAGAAGGGACTCAGCCTGAGTTCTCTCAAGGTTCAGACTTCAGCTCTGTCTGTATTTTTCCAGGAACGGATTGCTATTCTTCCTGATGTTAAGGTTTTCTTCCAAGGTGTGGCTCATGTTTGGCCTGCCTTCAAGAGTCCTACTCCCCAGTGGGACCTCTCTCCAGAGACCCCCGTTTGAATCCTTGGCTTCTATTCCTTTACGTCTCTTGACCTGGAAAATGGCCTTTCTTTTGGCTATTGTCTCAGTTCGCCGGGTAGCAGAGTTACAAGCTCTGTCTTGTAAACCTCCTTACTTGGTGTTCCACAAGGATAAGGCAGTGCTTCACACTTCCAAGGAGTTTTTACCCAAGGTTGTCTCCAAATTTCACATCAATCAGGAGATTGTGGTTCCCTCTTTCTGCCCTAACCCTTCCTCTGACAAGGAAAGAGATCTCCATTTGTTGGATGTTGTGCATTGTCTTAAATTTTATGTTTATCGCACTGAGTCTATCAGGAAGTCTGACGCCCTGTTCGTCATTCCTGAGGGGCCTAGGGCAGGGAGACCGGCATCCAAGGTAACTATTGCCTCTTGGATAAAATCTACCATTCGTGAAGCCTACAAACTGCGGAATAAGCACGTTCCCTTCAGGGTTACTGCTCATTCCACCAGATCAATTGGGGCCTCTTGGGCCTGCAAGAATCAGGCGTCTGCTGATCAACTGTGCAGAGCGGCCACTTGGTCCTCTGTGCACACATTCTCGAAGCACTATCGTGTTGATGTACTGGCCTCGGCTGATGCCAGCTTTGGAAGGAAGGTACTGGAGGCAGTCTTGCCTGTTTAGGACCTTCTACTCTGTGGTTCTTAGTGCTTCTTTGCTGTTGAGCCCCATTGGCTCTAGTTCAGTGTGCTGTGTTAGTTCGGGGGTTTGTTTTTCCCCCTGGTTGGTGTCCGTTGACACTTCTGTTATTGGGCTGTATGATTAATTGGTTCATAGCAGTTCTGGTGACTTTGGGCCTTGCGCTTGGTCCTTGCCTTACTTCCCGCCTTTGGGAAAGCTCAATGTTTGTACATCCCATTGTACCAGTGACCTGTATTGGACGACAGTGAAAATAGGATTTTAGTCTTACCTGTTAAATCCTTTTCACTTGGTCCATACATGTCACTGGTCTCCCACCCTGTCAAGGGACCATGCTTGGCTCTCCTGTGGCATTCAGTGGGAGACCTTCGGGGCATGCTCACAGGAGTCTTCCTTTTCCTTCTTACTCTGGTCAGTTTAGTGTCTCAAATCAATCTAGCTTGTCTCTGGCTGAGGGCAGCTTAAGAGGAGGGGATGCTCCACCCCCGCATACATTTGAATGAATGTTCCTGCCTACTTAAAGGGGCGGATCGCCTCCCATTGTACCAGTGACCTGTATGGACTAAGTGAAAAGGATTTAACAGGTAAGACTAAAATCCTATTTTTTCTTTTGTGTGCTATTTTTTACTCTGCAGTTTTACGGTGTGTAAATCAGTGTATGGTAAACACAGTCTGACAGAGCATCTCTGTTTGGCTGTCTGCCTTCTGTATCTGAAACACAAGTGCGAAGTGCGTGTAATGTAAATACTACATCCTGCTCCATACTTAATATATTAATAGGTGCCCTCCTTAGTGTATACAATAAAAATAGTCCTTTATTTAGTCTATCAAAGAGTGGAATTCATAATATGTGCATTACTATATGTTCTATTGCATTTTTATGTATATCTGTGTGTGTATATGTAGATATACATATATATATATATATATATATATATATATATATATATATATATACACATACATACACCAAAGGGGAAGCACTCACGCTTAATCGGTTAAATGCCTGGGTGCCACATTCAGGGTAAATAGATAAAAGTACTTGAAAGAATAGGCACTCACAGGACTTATGAAGTAGAGTCAAACCAAAATAATATTTATTAGATCAAATAAATATTATTTTGGTTTGACTCTACTTCATAAGTCCTGTGAGTGCCTATTCTTTCAAGTACATATATATATATATATATATATATATTTGTTGAACAGCCTGTGTACACAGGCCACAGTGCCAGGCAGCAACGGCCACGGTGCAGTCATGCACAGTAAAGACTGCCCGTGCCGCGGCTGATAACGGAGCGGGGCATTCAAATTCAGACCATAGAGAGGACTACTGTCTGATTTCAGAGCGTCCCGCTCCATTATCAGCCACGGCGTGGGCAGTCTGTACTGTGCATGACAGCTTCTGACGAACATACATTAGTGAATTATTATATAGGATATATATATATATATATATATATATATATATATATATATATATATATATAGCAGCTTTTTAATGGTTTATAAGAGAAATAGCTAAATCGTTCTGCATTTAGTATAGACAATGTAACAGCTTTTGTATTATCTATTCTATGAGGAGTATGTACTCAGAAGTGCCAATTTTTTTTTTTAATAAGCCCTTTTTTGCTGCTATTGTCTGCTCTTCAGAACAGTAATATTCATATTTTTATCGGTTTCCTAGTGGAATTATGTTCAAAGTGAGATGCGTTTGCCTGTATTTTCATTCTAACAGTTAGGAGTGCAATTCTATTATAATACAATTAAAATCTGTAATACAACCAGGCACAAATGGGTATTTTAATACAATAAAATATCAGTTATGAATAACTTACGTCTGTAGCTTGTGGTACCCAGAATAAAGGTCAAACAATGTATAACACTATTAATTCCAAAATAATTTATCCTTTTGTCAGTACAGAAACAATTTCAATAAGGGATCTGAATATATTGGGAAAAAGCAATGCTAAAACAAGCTAGATGTCAATAATATAAATAGGTCATCTACATCAATCATACATAAAAGGGAATAAAACAGGGACAAATACTAGATATCAAGATACAGTCCAAAATCAGTCTCAGTAGGCAGCATCCAGGAAAGTTCTTCAAGCTTCAGTCTCATAAAATAAACTGTAGGAGATTAACAATGAAAACTCCATGGGGTATAATCACAACATCAATAAGTATAAAAGATTATAAAATATAGAAAACGCTCACTGATTTTCTGGTAGTTTAGCACTCTTTCCATTCCAAGTAGACCAGAGGCTATTACTATGTGTCCTCTCCTGTTCAGCTCATCATCCTTCTCAAGGATTTTATTCTCTTGTTTCTCCAAACTATTGTATTAAATGCATAGATAAATCCACAAGTTTTCAAATCCTACTGGCAAGGCTTTCAAGAAACTGAAGATGATACAAGCTAACTGTTCCAAATTGCATGTACAGTATTGCATATGATACAAAATATGTACCTGCAAAACATAAAAGACCACTGTGAAAATATTTTTGGGGGACCCTGAGCTAAAAGAAAAAAAAAAAATCTGTGTGTAGCTAGAACTTTTTGAGTCATAGAGCAGTTGGGACCCATTGGATACTGGGCACATTCACAACAGCACTGATGGCCCTGAAACCTGCATGACTTCCATCACCTCCAGGAGTGATAAATATGCATGCTTTGGTATGGAGAGGACATCCCAGTCCTTATTAACAGATCCCAGGCACAACTGATCCACATTCTGGCACTATATCACTCCAGTAGTTGTCTGGATCATATATGACTAGAAGCCAGAAGTTGTGTGGCCATCTCTGTGTCCCATGATAACAACAGACACAAACTGATTCACCCAGGGGCATAGGTGTGCAGAGGTCCCTTCCCTGCCATCCAAGACTGTCTCTGGTGAACATTTGTATGCAAGATGCCTAGATTAATGCACAGCAGATGGCCAGATATGAATTGCAAGAGTGCCAATCCTGTCGTGGCATTAGCTTTATTTTTTATCTGTGTAGAAAATAAAACATGTAAAGTGGATAAATGGATTTATGCTAGTTGTCAGCAACCATGGTAGGGAGGCCATTCAGAGTCTTCACAAAGAGCTCAGCTTAGCCACTGGTGGCCAAATTATAGGGAGTTGTAAGGTAATGTGTCACTCTTATGTAGTCCTAGAATTGTTTGGAACTGAATTTTGCACCATTGTCTGAAGAAATAGATTGTTACAGACCAAAAGTGGAAAAGATTTGTTGATTATCTTCAGTGGATTTAGAGGACCCCAGACAGACTTCAGACCATGTAGAATGGGCATCCATCCATGTTAATCCAAGTGCTGATGTTGGCATATAACCCAGGCCAGTAGAAATTTGTTCTGGCTGTCTGTTTCATATGGATGGTGCATGGATATCATTTATGCAAAACTTGAAGAATGGATTTCTAGAGGGCCACAGGAATGATGACTCTGGAACCCCATAAGACACAGCCATCCTGATTTGTTAACTCCAGTTGTTGAAACTGATCTGGGAGCGTGGCTGGCCAACCATGCTGTATGAAATCATACACTCTTTGAGGCCTGGCAACTGATGTTATTGAAACCACCTTCTATACTGAAAATAGAATGGAGGGGCTTGTGGTCCTTAAATATGAAATTTCACCATAGAGCTATAGGGTGGATGTTTACAACACCTAGATAAGGTTAGAACATCTTTGTCAAATGAGAGTAATTCTTCTCTGCAGCTTTTATTGGGTGTGAAGTAAAAAACAAAGGGCTTTTCCATGCCAGGAGGCATGAAATGAGATAGCACTACAGGATCCCGTACTGGGTTTGTTCCAGTCATAATGGACTAATGCTGGAAGGCAAAATCATGTCCTTAGTGGTTTGAAAGGCACTCTGGTAACCAATTCCATGCTGTGCATGTTTCCAGTAACCAATGAAAGGGGTATGATATTTGGGTTATGTTGGGTAGAAACTGATAAAAGTAGCTCAGAAGTTCCAAACAGTAGTAGTCCCACATGTTCTTGATCTGTCAGTCACTTACAAAGATTCAAGGAAACATTGGGTGTGTGGGATTTCCTCCAAGATAGTGTCTATGGTGAGTTGCCAAAGTGCAGGGGTGGGTGCTTCTCCAAATACCACATATAATTGTACAGTACCCTTTGTGTGTTGATTGGTAGCAGGGGACAGCTATCTGCATTTACCTCCAAATGCAGGCATGCCTTTTTCAGATTGATTTTTTTTTTAATGTTTTCTTCCAGCTAAAGAGGGAAATAGTTCTTCCACATAGGGCAGTGAGTACTGATTATTGCCCAGCTAGCTATGTCATTCTTAAATCTCTGAACATTCTGATATCCCCTGACTTTTTGAGCACCACGCAATTAGTGATGCCTTATCACTCCTGTCTACCTCTATGACAGTGCCTACATACTAACAGACAAAACTCAGCTTCCATCTTTGCCTTCAATGCAAAAGGCACAGGCTGGGCACTGCAGAATTAGTGGTATTAGTGGACATAATTTTAGGTGAACCTGTACATCTCTAGCTTTGGCTAAAGTGAATGAATTTCTTTTTGAGGAGAGCCACCCACTGATTTGCTGTCTGATCTGCAAGTTGTACAGTATTACAGGTTGATGGTTTGATGTCTGGCATATCTAGACTTTAGATCCAAGCTCTGCCAAAAAAGTAAAGGTGACACTGTCACACTTCTGGATGACAAACAGCTAATTGCAGCTGTGCCATAACTATCTCTGACTGGCCTGATTAAAGGCCATGTTCTTTCCAACTTAGCCATTGGAGGTACATGGTTCAGCATGCTTCCTGTTGTTTGCACCAGCCTCTTGCATCCTTCTCTATCCCCTGACTAGTTGATTATGTCAGTTGCCTATTCATTGGGAGGCTATATAACCCAGTCGCCCTAAGCACCGAGAGCTCAGTTTTCTTGGCTTGCTTGCTGACACTCAGTAGCCCTGGTTTGTGAGAGTCTATGGTTTTGATCCTGGCTTTGTTCTTGACTTGCTCTCCAGCCTTTCCATGGGAAAAATGCTATGGTGGTGGATGACGCTAATCATGCAGCTTCCCCTCATAATTACCCAGACACTCTGGAGCCTGCACAGAGCTGTGGGAACAGTCCAGAATGTAGGTACAGCTGTTATAACAGCTGCTGCAAGTCCCAAGCCATTTATAGGGGCCTCAGTTCATGATCCCTCCCAAAAAAGTATAGTAATGTAAAGATAAATAAACAAAATACCTAATAAGATTTATAATAAGGGAAAATATGAAGTCAGTCACCTAGTTATCGTCCCACAAGACACAGCTCAGATACTGGCTAAACAGACAGACAAACAGACACACAAGGACAGAGAACCATACTCACGTTATGATCCCTGGGCTCATGGCTCTACTGCTTTAGTACTGGAGAGAGACATCTTCCACAGGGCTGACTTCAGACCTTTGGTGTCCTTTTCACCTCTGCTTGCAAAGCAAGGGACACTACAGGAGACAATCCACATGAGGAAAGTTTTCCCCATATAACAGGGAAATGAGGAAGCTCTTCTGGCTTTCTGAGAACTAGCTTACAGACAAGTGGAGTTTTTTTTAATACAGAAAGTACTTGTGAGTTGTGCTTGGGTACATAAAGGGGATTGAAAAAGGAGATCCCCCTGTGTGTGTGGCTTTGCGCAAGTGCCTGGCTCATTTGACGCATGCTCATTAGGCTTACAAACAAGGGGAGTTTGAAGAGCAGGAGTTTGAAATCTATAGATCACTGTGGTGCAGATCATTTAAAGGGAATTGCTTTGGTGATTGCAGACAGGAATTTTATTTCAGACTGTGTTTTCGAAGCTTTAGAAAAGCAAATTCACTGGACAAACATTTTTAAACACATAGATTGGGATGTATTATTAAAATGAAAAAATACCAGGAGTGAAACAAAGATTGTAAAAACACAATTAGGCAAGGAAAATTAGGAAATTAAAGAAGAATTACAAGGCAGTGCAAGACTGAGAATGAGAGTGCATTGGACCTTTCAAAAATGATATTAGTGAATTGATAAAGGAGGAAAAGGCTGATGTTCTGAACACATTCCTTTCATTGGTATGTACCAGGGAACAGGAATGAGAATTGTTATAGAGCTTCAATAACTAACAATTGCAACCATACCATTATCTGATATAGGATTACCACAAGAAGAGTTTAAGTGAAGACTGGACATAATTAAGATTTACAAACCAACTGGTCCTGATAGTATACATACAAGGGTTCTTCAGGAACACAGTGCACAGTGCCACTCTTTTTAATCTTTAAAGATTCTGCCTCTACCAGCTCAGTGCCACAAGATTGGCATAAAGCCAATGTGGTGTCTATTTAAGGACACTAAAACAGAATAATAGACCTGTGAGTTTGACCTCTGTGGTTGGAAAACTGCTTAAAAGGATAGTAAAGGATTATATTCATGATTACACTGAGAAAAACAAAATTATTATCAGCTTGGTTTTATGATGAGTATATAGTTGCCAAAAATCTTTTGAGCTTCTATGAAGAAGTAAGTAGCAGCATAGATGAAGGCAAAGCAATGGCTGTAGGATATCTAAATTTATCAAAGGCATTTGATACAGTGCTAACTGTGCCACAGAGGAGGCTGGTGTGTAAATTAAGGAAATAGGGACTAAAGGATAACCTCTGCAACTATTTAGAAAATTGGTTAACAGATAGGGAACAATGTATTGTTGTAAATGTAAAATCCTCCAATACACTTAAAGCTGAGAGTGGAGTACCTCACGGTTCAGTAAGTGGTACATTGCTTCTTAATTTATAAATGACCTGGAAATAGGTATAGAAAGTAAAATGTCAGTACTTGCAGATGACACTATATTATGCATGGTAATAGACACAGAGTAGAATGTTTGTTCTCCGCAGAAGTATTTACATAAAATGGCAGATTTGGCAAACAAATAGAAAATGAAATTTAGTGTAGGATAGTGTAAAGTTATGCATTTGAGATGAAGAAATCGTAATACTATTTATGAACTTAAAGGGTTAGTAATATTTCATTAGAACAAAAGCTAATATTAGTCTTTATAATTAATACTACTGATCTCCAATGTTGCCACTGTTCATAACTTTTTAGTTATGCTGAAATTATATTATGAAATTTACCCTCCCACCCCTTTTTCTGAGCATAAGCCACCACCCCTCAGACCTGAGATCCGGTCATTGGACAGGACAGATCACAACTAGGGACAATCTTCCCCCTGTCAGCACAGTGAAAACCCTGCCCTCCTTGATGAAGAAGAAGGCTATGTTTTTCCTGATACTGACTGAAGATTGTCCGTCATCATGATCCACTTTCAGATCTGAGCCAAAGAAAAACAATATCAGGAAAAGGGCCGGAAACAGTGATCAGTGTTAAACAGCAGTAGCAAAAGCAAAGTACTGTCTTGCATAAAAAAGGGTTTTTAAGCAAGAATATATAAGAACATTTTGCCACTGTACAAATTGTTGGTCAGCCCTCACCTCGAATATGCAGTGTAATTTTCAGTCACCAAAACAGTATATTCTAGAACTGGAGAGAGTATTCTGAAAAAGGATATTCTAGAAATGGGGAGAGTACAGATATACACAATTAATTAAGGGAATGGAAGATGTCTACGAGGGGATCTTGTTGCATATTATAAGCGTATGCAAGGTCAATACAAGGATCTCTCTACTGAGCTTTTATTCCGAGGCTGGATCAAATAACAAGGGGCCACCCCTTATGATTAGAAGGAAGGAGGTTTCAACTTCAGCAGAGGAAGGTTTTTTGTTTGTTTGTTTGTTTGTTTGTTTTTTAACAGTAAGGTCTGCACAAGGAGGTGGTAATGGCAGATCCAATTAATACATTTAAGAGAAGATTAGATGTATTTCTAGCGGAAGGGAAGATACAGGGTTATACTGTGTATTAGTAGGTAAAACCGGAAGTTCTGGTTAATATACTAATATTTATTTTAGAGGCAGGAAGGCTTATATTATCATCATTTTTCTGGATCAAAGAAGTGAAAAGGAGCAGACCAGTGTGTAATTCTCACCAAACTTGAGTATGACCAGCTTTTTATTTAATTACATTGTCCTTAGTGTCTTTGTTCTTTTAAGACTTTCATTAAGATATTTAAATGGATTTAGCTGGTCATCATAAGGAATATCTTCATGTGTATCCAGAATATCTATGCTGTAGACTAAATTTGTATTCATCTTCTGTTCCATTGAATATAAATTTAAAGTGATAGTAATGTTTCACAAAAACAGCAGCTCCAATTAATCTTCATAGTATTTGAGACATAGAGAGTGTGATTTCATTACTGTGAGCATTGTAGTTCCAGAGTGATTGGAAGATAAAGTTTCCCCCTTCCGCCCCTTTTACCTAGTGTAAGCCCCCACTCCTCAGATGTGGAATCCAGTCCATAGAACAGACAGCTCACATCAAGGTTCAATATTCTTACAGTGAGAGCAATGAAAACTATGCCCCCTTGACAGCTTTTTCAGCTTTTTCCCTTATCTTAAATGAAGATTGTCCCTCTCTGCAATCTACCTGGACACTCCCTGCTGCTCTAAGCTGAGCAGTGTTACATCAGTAGAAGGGGCGGGAGGGGGATACTTTCTCGTGCAATTACTCTTGAACTACAACTCTGACAAAACTGAATTAACACTCTCCATGGCCCAAATACTATGAAGATTAATTAGAGCTGCTTTTATTATGAAACATTACTATCCCTTTAAGTGAAGACCAGTGATGACCCAACTTGTCAGATCCATCTTCAAGTGAAGTATAACCATCTCCTGGCACCCACAAGAATGGAAACACTCTCCACAAAGGCTACAAAACACCACCTCAAATGTCAAAAGGTCAACCAAAAAAGCTTCACACAAGATGCTGTATTTCATCCTGTAAACATCTGTCCATCCATATATGTAGACTTCTAGGAGATTAATTAAATAGCCAGTGTACTTGTTGACTCTGGCAAACAATGAGAAGGAAATTTACACTTTTTATACAACAGAACATGCATGCATTTCAGTCCTGGAGCTACCATGAATAAATTGCGAATGGAACAGAAATATCTGAAGTGTATGATAACAATCAGCTAGTGTTTTACTCATTCTTTTTAAAAACATTTAAAAAAAGTTTAAAACTTTAAAAAAAGTTTTACTCATTCTTTTTAAAAACGTGTGTTTGAATCCCACTGAACTGATAAAATCTGGTGCTAGGAAATGTGTCTACATTCTATAAAAATATAAAATACTATTATAAGCTAAAACCACAAGAGGTCAGTCTAACCATGTTAGTGAATGCTTTGTGTTCATGTTTTTTCTCTCTCTTTTTTTTTAAATAATCTTTTTACACTCAAGCACTGGAAAAATAAGATGGTAAAGTTTTTTTCTTCTATCTGTTCCAGTTTGATATATTTGTCTCAACTGCTGTTTTCATGCTTGAATTGCTGTTGTATACTATTCATACCTCTCCCATTCTTTTAAATAAGTATCTAAAACAGCGGTTCTCAACCTTTCTAGTGCCATGATCCTTTGATAAAATTTCGCAAGTTGTGGCGACCCCTAACAGTAAAATTATTTTAGTTGCTCCTTCATCGCTGTAATTTTGCTACTGTTATGAATCAAAATATCAATATCTGATGGTCTTAGGTGACCCCTGGCAAATTGTCATTCGACCCCCCCTAAGGGGTCCCAACCCACAGGTTGAGAACCACTGATCTAAAAGCTTCATGTTAGTACACTGTTGTAAACAGTACACTACTATGGAATTACCATAGACATCCTTTAACCACTGAATGCTAGAGACATCTCTAAGGCATCTCTGCCATCCAAGAGGTTAGTTCTGTCCATTCATGCTTAAACAATGTGCGCATCATGTGATAAATGGCCACATCTCTCTCTTTCTCTCCCTTGCTCTCTCTTGCCCTCTTCTTATGTAACTCATTTTACTTCATCAAATACTCCAAATAGGAAAATAACAATCAACATCTAAAAGCTAAAGAAGTAAAAAAGATAACTTTTCCAACCATTGTCGATCCACTGCAGGCTGAAGGCCTCCGCAGCAAGCCTCCAACAATTTCAGTCCTGTGTCTTTTGTTGTCACCGTGTACCGACAAATTTGTAATTTCATCTGTCCATCTTGTCCTTGGCCTTCTCTTTGGAGGTTCAGTATTGAGGGAAATCCATTCCAAAATGTGTTTGATCCATCTACACTCAAGTCTTCTTGCCATGTGGCCTGCCCATTTCTATTTCTGGCGTTTGCTCTTTCAAACTCTTTCAATTACATCATAGACTTTTGTTTGATGACGAACCCACGCGCACGTTTTTCAGGCGCTTTTTGTAGTGTTCAGAATTTGCCATTCTATACTACACTTGAGGCAGAGTGGTAAATGTGTCTTGAAGACAATACTACTAAGTTCTACAAATGATTGTGATTCCAGTTTCAATCGTCACTCATTTTCTATCATGGTGTTTCCATCTGTTGACATTTCCTGTCCAAGGTAAACATACTTGTCCACTTCTTCTAGTTCTAGTCCATCTACTGTGATTTTCCTTGTTATGATAAATTTGCTAAACATAACTTGTGTTTTGTTGATATTCATCTTCAGACCAAAATTTTTGCTTTCCTATCGTAGCTTTTAAATGCGTTCTTGCGGTTCTTCAGGACCACTTGCAAAGGGTATGATATTGTCTGCAAAATGTAAGTGATGTAGGTATTCTCTATCTTAAGTCCTTTTTTGTCCTAATTTAGTTTGCGGAAAATTTCTTCTAAATAAGCTGAAAATAGTTTTGGGAAAATGTTGTCTCCTGGTTGGACCCCTTTCTCTATGTTGATCTGAACTTTATCATTGTTTACCTGTACTGACGCAGTTGCATTCTCATGTATTGATTGCAAGATATTGATACAAGCTCTGTCTGTTCCTTGGCTGGTCAGGGCATTAATTACTGCTTGCTTTTTTCAGTGAAAGGCCTTTTCGTAGTCAATAAAGGCTATACATAATGGAAGTCTGTATTCATTATGCTGCTCTATAACTTGCTGCACTGTCTGGATGTGGTTCATTGTACTGAAACTGCTCCTGAAGCCTCCTTGTTCCGCTTTAAGTATTGTGTCCATTCTTCTTGACAGTAGCTTTGTGAAAATCTTGCAGACCACTGGCAACAGGCTTTTTTTTTTGGATCCTCCTTATCACTGTTTTTGTGCAGTAGGATGACTTCTGCATTTTTCCAATGTTTCGGGCACTTTGCCAAGTAGCATTTTAAGATGAGTTTAGGTAGAGCTTTGAATAAGGGTTGACATCTGGCTTTCAACATTTCAGTAGTAAATTTATCAGGTCCAGCTGTTTTTTCCATTTTTAATTGATTTTATTGCAGCTTCTACTTCTTCTACTAAAACTTCTGACACAGCTTCAGCCTCTGACAATGAATTCAGTTGTTGTTGTCTTTCATCCTTGTTGTTGAGGTTTTGCTGTTGTACCATCTTCAAGCTTTAAAGATATAGTAATGTTGCACCAATTAATCTTCATAGTATTTGGTCCCTGGAGACTGTTATTTCAATACTGAGACAGTTGTAGTTCAAGAGTAACTGAATAATAAAGTATCCCCCCTCCCGCCCCTTTTACTGATGTAATACTGCTCACCTCAGAACAGAAAGGCGGTGTCCAGATGGCTTGCAGAGAGGAACAATCTTCAATTAGCAAAAGGGAAAAACCTGAAAAACCTGTCAAGGGGGACAGGGTTTTCATTGTTTTCACAGTAAGAAGACTGTCCTTTGCTGTGAGCTGTCTGGTTTTAAGACCAGATTCCACATCTGAGGGGAGGGGGCTCACACTAGGTAAAAGGGGAGGGAGAGGGATACTTTATCATTCAATTACTCTTGAACTACAACTCTGACAGTATTGAAATAACACTCTCTGTAACGGGTAGGGACCCGTTACTGGAGCTGTGCCCTGGAAACATCCAGGGAAACCTGTTCAGCGGAGGAGTGGGATTCACGGGGGTAAGGGGCAGACACCTTACAGTGGGACTTTGTGTGGCCGGCCAACATCCCATTGGTGGAGCTGGAGTTAAAGGGACGCCATAAGGATAACATGGCGAATGGTCGTCCGCCATCTGATTGGAGGAATGGGAGTTAAAGGGACGCCATAGAGTTAACATGGCGAATGGTCGGCCCCTTTCTCATTGGCTGTCGAACATCGAGCCTAAGGAGAATTTCCCATTGACTTAGAATGGGGCCGTCGCTCGCTCCCTGATTGGCTGCCGACCCAGAGACTGAGTTAAAGGGACACCATTGACTTAACATGGGAAAATGTCGGCGGCCCTGGGATTGGCTGTGAAGACTCCGTAGCTCGGTCTCCCATTGGCTGAGACCCAGAAGCGGAGCTCAGACCCTGGCGTCCCCAAGTCTGCTACCCATTGTTCCAATCAATCACCCCGGCCCATTGTATGCCCCAAACACCCATTATATCACCAAGTTCCCACGACCTTCCCTTTGTACTTGTTAATGAAGTTAACATCATGTCATTGTTCTGTGAATTCAGTCTTTTGTAAACCTGTTTTGATTAAGTTACCATAATGTGTTTAACTGTACATAAAAGTGCTGAATTTGCGTGGCATAAAGTGTGTGTTCTTGGTTGACCAAGAAGCGTGTCCTGTCCATTTCTTGAGGGGTGGTATCAAAGGTCTTCTTGTGACCCCCATCCTTGGCAGAGAAGCTGTGGAGGCGACCGAGGGTTCTGTTGACTTCAGGCGGCTACAGAAGGCTACTAACCCAGTACAAGGTCTGGGATCTTCCCGGGGAAGGTGAACCCCGTTACACTCTCTATGGCTCAAATACTATGAAGATTAATTAGAGCTGCTTTTATTTTGAAACATTATTATCCCTTTAAAACAAACATTTGGCTCCTCTGTGTGGCCATCTTTTGTTTTGCTTTCTTTAGCTCTTGATTTTCTTCCAGTGTCCTTTTGATGAGCTGAACACTGAACATGTGTGTTCTGCTTTAAGTATTTTGTCAATTATTTGTGAAAACCTTGCAGACCACTGGAAATAAGCCTTTTTTAGATCCTCCTTATCAATTTTTATGTGCAGTAGGATGACTTCTGCATGTTTCCATTGTTTCAGGCACTTTGCTGAGTAGCATTTTGAAAATTGTTTAGGTAGGGCTTTGAACAATGGTTGACATCCAACTTTAAACATTTCAATTAAATTTCAAGTACATTTATCAGGTCCAGCTCCTTTGTCATTTTTATTTGATTTTATAGCAACTTCTACTTCTTCTACCAAAACATCTGGCACAGCTTCAGCCTCTGAAACTGCATTCAGTTGTTGTCCTTCATCCTTATAAATATTTGAATAATATTCTTCCACTCATTTTAGTATTTGTTGTTGAGTTTTTGCTCTTGTACCATCTTCTAACTTTAATGAAAACATTTGGCTCCTAAGTGTTGCAATCTTTTGTTTTGCTTTCTTTAGCCCTTGATTTTCTTCCAGTGTCCTTTTGATGAGCTGAATATTGAACTTGTGTGTCTCTTCTTTAATGAGCTTCCTTTTGATCCTGCACATTTCTATATACTCTAACCTGTTTCTAATATATCAATTTTTCTTCATTTCTTGTTGCTTTTTGATCAGGAAAACTGTTTCTTTTGATAGTTGGGTTGTTTTTTCTTTTTTTATAGTAGTTGCAAGAGCATGAGCATTGTCTACTATAATCTCAATAACTCAATAGCTGGCTATAGTCGATTTTCACATTTGTTGATTTGATAATTTTCTTTCTTTCTTGCAATTAATTCTGATTTTTGCATCATTTCCAACGTTAAAATGATTTACTGAACAGTCAGTGAAAATAATTGTATTATTTGCAAGTATGAAGTTGATTTCATTTGTATTACCATTAGAGCTTTTCCATGTCCATTTTCTGTGGGCCTTTTTCCCTGTAGAACGAATTAATGATGTACAAATGTTGATCTTCTGCAAATTTGATAAGTTGGTTGCCTCTGTCATCTTTTTTTATAGTTCCATGTGGTCGGATTGATTTTCCTCCATTTGGATCTTACCAATTCTTGCCTTTAAATCTCCCATTACAAATTTGTAGTGATAATTGTCATGTTTATAGTGGCGTAATACTTCATCATCACTGTGGATACTTGTAAGGGCATAAACTTGAATGATTTGAAGAACTGTATAGCCTGATAACACAGGAAGTGATTCTTTCTGAAATACTGTGTACTGTCAGTCTTTTGTTAATCAAGAATCCGATTCCTCCACATCGTCCATGATTTGTTCCTTTATAGTATAGCCAGTGTCTTAACATTCGATCTATGGGTACCGGTTTCATGTTTAGAGGAAATTGTTAAGAATGAAATTGTATCAGCTGGGACATCATTGGCTTATGTGAGATTGTAAAAAGGTGAAGATTTAGTCAAATTAGTAAAAAAAAAAAAAAATATATATATATATGTATATATATATATATATATATATATATATATATATATATATACAGAGAGAGAGAGAGAGAGAGTAAATTGTTAGAGTAAGAATGATACATTCAATGTTTTACAGACATGTATACATTTTACTCTCACTGTTACTGTGACACAGCAGGGGTACGCTCTGATCAGGCGGAAGTTGAAATATTTTACCAATTTTAATACAAGTCATACCCAGGACTCACTAGGATCAGCAGAGATTGAAGCTTATTGTGTATAGGGTTAAAGGTATCATAACATATGTCTGTCTGGATAGGCATAATGTTTTATGTCAATTCCCCTTAATACTTATTGCATTTATGTGAACTGTACCAGTTACTGTTACTTGCTCTGAGAGGATTATATTTGCTCAAAGATGGTGGTGACTGCAACTCATTCCATTGCAGTGTCTGGCCTACTGAATTGGAAAGCAGTAATACCTCCAGACTGACTTCTCAGTCAACCATGACTCTATGGTCTCAGGAGGAGGGAGAGTTATCCCCATAGAATGACTTGGAGAGAAAGTATTAGCTACTAAACAACAACCATCAGAAACTTAATAAAGGGGTTACCCTTCAAAGGAGCAAGAGCACACCCCATGACTGGAAAATAACATTCTCGCTGATTAGCTAGACATTTCAAAGCCTTGTAGGATTTGTTGCACTCTCATGCCTCATGATTTGGTTACCTATGTATGCTAATGTGTTTAGTGTAATACTTTTTGCTCCATGATGCATTAATAACAGGGATTATCCTACCTGGGGCAGTTGCACTACAGGCAATGCAGCTAGGGATGATAAACAGCTAGACTCACCATAACTCCTGCCTGTCTTTTCATTTTTACTGAGTGACTCAGACAGCTGTCCAGCAGCCGAAAAGAGCTTTTGTTCACCGGCTGAATTCACTTGCTGTAAGGAACTCTGAGAAGCCACCTCCCTCCTAACTAAGCCCAATCCAAGCCTTTTCCTGAGGATTCTACTCATGTGATGGACAGAGAATCCAAGGCTCTTCTGTTACACTGGTGGTAGCAGTGGGATTGAGCTGCAACACACAGACAGAGAGAATCCAATCTTAGTCCAATAGATGTGGCAGAAAAATAGGAGCAACTATCAGTCACAATACTCCAGAATTTGTGCTAGCAACTAGGCATCTCTATTGGAGTGCCTTCACAAGGTGCAGTTGAGACTGAAATCACAGAATGACTTTGGAGATGTTGATGGACCAGTTTAGCAGTACCAGCAGACTGCAGAGATTGGTGGAGGAAGAGGAAGCAGCTGCCAATAGAACCCATCTACTTTACCTTACTTTGCTAGTAAAGGTCTGCTCTACTGGGGCCAGATGTTACAAGTACCTTGTGAACATGGCTGGTCCAGGAATTCCTTGATGGAGAGAAACAGCAGGAAATGGAGATGCTGCTGGCCCACAATGTCATAGTGATTCCTTAGACTCAAAGGCTTCCTTAGAAAAGAAAGAGACCAGTAGTGGCCTTGTAAAACCTGGATCCATCTCCACATCCAAAGAAGATATCCTGTTCCAGGGATGGTGTTAGATGCTGGGTCTTGATCCATCTAGAAAATGGAATTACCCACTTAAAGAACAAGTGCAAGATGAAGTGGAGCTCGCGAAAGAATACTGTACCCTGCAACTGTGCATAACACAGAGTGTTCTGGCCTGAGACTCAGGGACTGGCACGTATGTGTTAAAGGAGGCCAGATATGGCATTATGGCAGGATCTTTGTCACCGTAAATTAACTGAGTGTTCCTTTTTGAATGACTTTGATGTTGATTCTGTTCAGTGATTTGAATACTTGCTGGACAAGTGACACATAAGCCCCATAGTAATTTGAGTATATGGAAGACATCTGTATCCAATTGGCAAACCCAGGGACATGGCCCCTTTTCTTCATAATACCCTAGCAAAATGTATTGGTAGTCTGAGGTTATTAAGTATTATCCAAGTGAGCTTAGTAGGGGAAACACCTTTAAAATAATTTAATTGCAGATGTGTGGTTGATTCAGAATCTGATGTTAGATATTTTGCCAGCAAAATTTCAGGGCTATGTTGGTTAAAAATTATGAAAAAGTATGACTCTAAAAAAAATTGGCATCCCAGATATTTAAGCTATCTTCACACAACAAATGTTGACCCAGCCCTAATTTATATGACAAGGGGCTGTCACTACTGACAGCATGGACCATACTCTGATAACTTTCTAGTATAAGACTGTGATGCTTCTGGTTCCTTGCTTCATGTTTGCCAAAGTGGAGCAGGAGGGACACCAATGTTCTGGGCTCATAAATTATTGGTGCCTAACAGCTGTCTAACAAAGCTGTCTGAGGTTCTGACACCTGAAGAACAGGCTAGACTCCAAGTTTAAACCTATCCCCGTACTATGAAGCATCTGGGCACCTGTCCACAGCCATATCGCAAGGGGTAAGTCTATTAACTGCCCATGCACTGATTATTGGGACTTGTACAAAATTACTATCAAAAACTGGTACCTGATATTTCTGATCCCAGAGTTATTCAAATGCCGTAGGATATCTAATGTGTTCACAAAATTGGATCTTGTAGGTACGAGCAACTAGGATATGTGAGGATGATGAGTGGATGATGGCTTTCAGGACCAGATATGGTCACTTTGAATATTTTGTTATTCTATTGAGTCTGCAATGTCTCAGCAATCTTCCAGAACTTTGTAAATTACATCTTCAGGAATTTACTGGATGTCTGTATCATTGTATGCCTGGATAACATCCTTATATTGTCTTTAAGACCTAGTATCTCACATCAGCATTTTTCAAGAATACTTTCTCACCTCCATGATCATCGGCTATATGCAAAACTGGAAAAATATGTCTGAGATGGATACCATAGACGTTCTGGTGTTCAAACTTTCTTCTATTGGTATCCTCAGCAGTTATTGACTGTACAGTTCTGTCTATTTGCAAGGAGGACCAAAGATTTACTGGATTTGTGAATTTGTATGGGACGTTTATAATTAATTTCTCCCATGTTCAGTTCATCGTGGAATTAACCCACCTACAGAAGCATTTCTCATGGTATGCTAGAGCTCAAGCGGCTTTTAAAAACCTCAGGACACGCTTCACTTCTTCTACATCCCTGGTACATCCTGACCTCACTCAGTCCTTCACTGTTTATCCTTCAGAAAGTGCAGTCTGAGCTATCCTTTCAAAATGAACCGGACTTAAAGGGATAGTAATGTTTCAAAATAAAAGCAGCTCCAATTAATCTTCATAATATTTGGGCCATGGAGAGTGTTATTTCAATACTGTCAGAGTTGTAGTTCAAAAGTAATCGAATGATAAAGTATTCCCCTCCCGCTCATTTACCTAGAGTAAGCCATCTTCCCTCAGATGTGGAATCTGGAGACCAGACAGCTTACAGTAAGGGACAGTCTTCTTACTGTGAGAACAATGAAAACCCTCCCCCCCTTGACAGGCTTTTCAGGTTTTTTCCATCTGCTAATTGAAGATTGTTCCTCTCTGCAGGCCATGTGGACACCACCTTTCTGTTCTGAGGTGACCAGTGTTACATCAGTAAAAGGGGCGGGAGGGGGATACTTTATAATTCAATTACTCTTGAACTACAACTCTGACAGTACTGAAATAACACTCTACATGGCCCAAATACCATGAAGAATAATTGGAGCTGCTTTTATTTTGAAACATTACTATCCCTTTAAAGGCATTTTACATCCAGGGCATTCTTTTCTCAGAAGTTGTTCCCAGCTGAGTCTAACTTTAATATTGGAGATCGTGAGCTCTTAGCTATGAATCTTGCAGTGGCGAAATGGGGCCATCTACTGGAGGGTGCTCTAAACCCCATTACTTTAAATCTTGAATATCTTTGCACGGCAAAACTTTTAAACCCATTCAAGCTTTTTTGGGCTTTATATTTCTCATGGTTTTATTTCCATATTATCTGCTGCTCAGGCTTCAGAACAGAAAAACAGATGCTCTGTCCTACCTCAACAGTTCAGACAAAGACCACCATGAAGTAGCAATTCTGCAAAGTATATTCTTTTGATAGCCAGTGGAAAGAGCTAAGAATCTATCTCCATCCACTCTTGGAACTCAGGAGCCTCATTCTCTCCATTTGAACATGGAATATATTACTAGCTGCAAATCCCTAAATCTTTAAGGTTGGAAAGTGCTTCATATGGTTCATGCTTCGTATGGTTCAGGCTTTGCGTGTCATTTAGTCTCAGTAATTGTAGTCATGGTTTAAAGGCAGAGTGTGCAATAATTATAGCCTACAATCCTCAGTGCGTGCCCAGTTGGTGGAGCCTAAAATTCCCCATTCAACCTTAGGTGGCAAGGCATTCTCTAGTGCTGCTTCTTTGATTTGTAACTCCCTACAGATGGTTATTATTATTATTATTATTATTATGCTCTTTTTGGTCATCCAGGCATAACCAAAACCTTACATCTGATTCCATAACATTTTTGGTTGAATAAACTTCCTGAGCTCTTAACATAATATACCAGATACTGTCCTATGCATGTCATAAACAGAACTCCCAGAACTTTCTGATGCCATTTCATACTTCCACTAAACCATGGAATTCCATTTCCATGGACCTTATTGTTGAATTTCCTCCATAGTAAGGTCATAATACTGCATCTGTGGTCGTAGATTGGCTTTCAAAGATGGCTCATTACATTTCTTTAAAGCATCTTCCCTCTACTACTGCGTTAATATTTCTGAAGGAGTTGGTTCACCTGAGGGGGGTGGGGGTAGTACCTTAAGTATAAATCTTGGGTAGAAGCTCACAGTTCACAGCTCATTTCTGGAAAGAATGTTGCAATCCAATGGTCATTATCAATGGCATTACATCCTCAAACCAATGGTCAAATCAAGCAAGTGAACTAAATTCTAGAGGAATATATTAGATGTTATTCTTACTACCTACCATATGACTGGATTGTCTTGTAGTCTACTGCAGAATTTGCATACAACAATGCCAAGCACACTTCTTCTGGGCAATACCCATTCTATGTTATCTATGGTTTAATCCAATTTTATTTCCCGACCACTGGAGTACTTACCTGTACCTGAGCTACATGGCCAAATGGAGAAACACTGGATCACTACTGAACTAAGTCTTGACAGGAAGCTTTGATCGCGCACAGACATAAGGTGCTGGTGCTTAATAAAGGCTCAGCAAAGAGTGTCACACAACAAGGCTGGGAAACTGAACAGAGGAAAAAAACAGAATACCTGGCAAGAAATGCAAGGAAAACCCGGAAAGACCGGGAAGGACATGACACACACAAGCCTTTTAAACTGTCTTGCTTTTTTGCTAGGTTTCGTGTGCACCAGCTTGTTGTATGCATGCATTAATTCTTTGTTGCTCTGATTGGCTGTTAGTATGTTTGCTCTCCTGGTTTGCATGTACATTGACAGTGAGCACAGTATTTCAGGCCATCATTCCTGAAGTACTGTGCTTAGTTGTCTTAGCCCTTGCTATTTCTTCATGGTGTTCTTGTACTCTGTTTTCTGGATTTTCTGGACCTTGTGTTTTCTTTCAGACTTCTCTTCCTCTCTAGCTTCCTGACCTCAGCTTGTTTCCAGGTTTCCTACTGGTTGCTGCCTGCCCCAACCTTGGCCCTGTTTCCTGACACTGCATCTGTTCAGATGGGCCCAGCTGTGATTTAAATGACTACTCTTTTGATGATTTGGTTCCATTACTGGTCTGTGAGTACTCTTGTATTAAGCCTTGGGCTCAACCTTATGTAGTGAGGGGTTTCCTTGACCAGGTCACTTATCCTTTACCTGCTGGATTCCACTACTTGCATAATGACACTTATATATGGCCGATTCCTGCGTAATCATTTCCCTACACTCCTAAATAGAGTTATGCAGAGCACTGACCGTGTCCTAAAGGGTATCCTTTTAAAATGTTGCATGCAAAAGTGTGTGCAACATAAATTTGAACTAGCCATTTTGCCATGATCAAAAGGGCGACATGAGAATCTCGCCCTGCATGAAAGCGTGAGATTCTCATGTTGCAGCATTAACCACCACTTACAGTGTTTCCACTCTATTTCATTAACCTAAGGGCATGACAGCCTGATAGGTCCGGGACCTCTCTTGCTGCTGAACAATGCTTATGGCCAGCTAAAATTTAATTTCAACACTGATGGGTCACTCCAAGGCGAGCTGGATCACTTGGCACTGTTGCAACGCTCCATATTGCCTGTCAGGCAACACACTGATATTTTTCATCGTACTGAACTGGTCACCCATTTTCCCCCCACCCACTACAGAGCAGAGCCCTGTCATTCCACACTGTTGCTGAGCGCTGTGCCACACCTGTCATTCCACACACAGAGAAGTGGAGAGAGAGCCCGACGCAGTGCTCAGCAAAAGTGAAGAATGACATGACTCCACTACAGAGCGGGTGGAGGGGGAAATGGGTGACCAGCTCAGTATGATGAATAATATCTGTATATCGTCTGGCAGGCAAGATGGAGCGTTGGAACAGTGGCAAGTGACCCGGCTCGCCTTGGAGTGACCCATCAGTATTGTAGTG
Organism: Rhinophrynus dorsalis; assembly: GCA_037306005.1. Taxonomy (NCBI): domain Eukaryota; kingdom Metazoa; phylum Chordata; class Amphibia; order Anura; family Rhinophrynidae; genus Rhinophrynus; species Rhinophrynus dorsalis. Next base: position 225,105,522 of record CM074720.1, on the reverse strand, counting down.
AAATTTTAGCTGGCCATAAGCTTTGTACAACAGTAAGAGAGGTCCTGAAGTTATCAGGCTGTCATGCCGTTAGGTTAATCAAATAGAGGAAACTCTGTAAGTGACTTTTAATGCAGCGACATGAGAATATTGACTTTCATGCAGGGCGAGATTCTCATGACGCCCTTTGGATCATGGCGAGATGGTTAGCTCACCTTTATGTTGCACGCTCTTTTGCGTGCAACATTTTAAAAGCGACCCATCCTAAAGTAGCCTCACCTCCAAATTAAGCCTGCACGATACATGACCCCTTCCTCTGGTCTTTGATTGACTAAAGAATGGGGTCATGTAAAATGCATGTGTGACTCCTTCTTCTCATCTGTGATTAGCTGGGAGGTAAGTATACTGTAATCCACCTCCCATCCAATGGGAGCATGGGCTATCTTTAAACAAGGATTGGCCATATATAATATAATCCTGTTTTTTTCTCATAGTGGCCTGGTTGATAATTCAGGCAGGACAGGTGGTGGTGGGGAGGTTCAGTTTTGTTTTTAGCAACACCAAATTTGACAGTGGGGTTTTTATGGATATTCTTTTATTTCTTTAGGTAAATTGAGTGCAGGACACCACTGTACCTCCAACATAAAGTACATGTTTTTAAACGCACATCATACCTGGTGGGTGGAAGGGGTCACATAAGGGCCCCTTGTATTAATTTTTGGGGTGACATTCTCATTCTCTAAAATATAATATGGGGAGCCTGGAGACTATATTATTTTTTTCACAGTTTCTCTTACAAAGGTCATTTTGACATGTTTTTCCCACACTATTAAACCCTTAATTGCCACAGCAATGATGGGATAAATCATATTTTTGGATGTGGACTTGGAGGTGAACTTTTTTTATTCCAAATGATGCTTAAACTCTGCTGTGGTTCAGCAACTGAGTGGTTAACCATTTCTGTGTATGAGGTGCCTAGGCTTTTTGTAGATTGGCAGGGGCATTATTTGGGTTTTTTTTGTTTTTTTAAACAGCAGTTAATCATTCTGTTTCCAGTGCAGAGAGGTCACTGCAATATGGCTGCAGAAGGGTTAACAGATAATGGCAGGGATGTGAAGGGGATGTTTGGCAGGGGACTAAGTGGGCTATTGTCCCCTTCCTGGTTTCCTCTGTCTGATCCAGCCCAAGGAAAGGGGCTATTATCAGGGCCTCTTAGTCTCACTTTGGATTAGTTTTGGAGCATTTTTCCATGCTCCAAAAGGATTCAATTGGGGAATTCAGTTTTAAAACAAACACACAATTTGACAATCCAGTTCTTTAGTCAGATTGTAATTTCAGTATTAAGCAGCTGGAAATATCTGCTGAAGCTTAAATAACCATTTTGCAAATACTCCCAGTTGCAATGACATCCCAGCTTCTGTTTGATGTCACATCCTTCACCCTGATTCAATTTCATGAAGGTTTTCATACCTTCCTAAAATGCACAGTCTCATCATGCATGTATGCATTCCTGGGGTATTACTTTAAATGTAGGTATTATAAAAGTCAAAAAAGAAAAAAACGAGCAGCTCACTAGCTCAGGTGTTATTACAGATATGTAGGTGGTGGTATTGTAGCACAAAGCAATCTGTTCATATAAATACTAAAATACTAAACAAATACTAAACAATTTATAAGCAACATCTCCAAATATAGGAATCACTCATTTCTCAAAGTCAGTATGCAATAACCTCATAATAAAAACCAATTACTAATCCCCATTAAATATTGATCAGGTAAATAATAACATTAAACTATATATGAATCAAATACCACAACGTCAATATATACAATATGGAAAACGCTACAATCATCTGCATAAATCAAACATTTATTATATAACAGTGACATAAAATAAACTAAAATAATGCAATAAAATAATAGGCAATAGCAACTGAAGACGTCTTCAATTAAACTAATATGTCCATATAGAGCTATATCTTGTAAGACAGTGTTTAATGAGCTCTATAGATGAAACTGTGTACACAATAAAAGAGTCACTCTTCATAAATCCACTGAATCAACTAGTGGGCTGGCGTGCAGTGTAAGAGCAACTAACAGTGCCCTGATGTAAACTGTATCTCTTTGTATCCGTACGTATTAGTATACTGGGCAGGTTCTCTTGTTTGATGTAAAGCAACAAATATGTGAATGATTCTTACTTGTAATCCTCTCCCATCCCCGGACTTCAATATTGAACTCGTGAACTCATTCCCTCTAATGGTAACTGTGCAACAATGTTACTTCGGGTCTGTAGTTGTTCTGTTCTGGTTTGTAGTCCAACTAGACAAAGCAGGCAGAGGAATATCACATATCGTCCTGAACCTCCCGTCTTTCACTTTCCACTGGTAAACCGTAGACACCGCACCTCCGACCGACTTAACTTATATTAATGTTTACAGAGTTAGCTTGTAACTGCATCAACGTGACCCAGTCTGAGTAAAAAAATAAGGCTCTTTACTGCACAGTTTACTTTATTTGTGTAAGACTGAAGCGCCCAGTGTAAGCTGCCAGAGAACCTTAAGGAGGGAGAACTCCACAAGAGTTAGGAGGCTGCTAGTTTAATATGTATAATGTATACACAGACAGTAGACAATATAGTAATACTTACTGAGTAGGCCCCAATGAGCCAGAAGCTGGAGTCTGAAGCTTCGGAGCGCTGCTAGCGGTCAGTGGCTGCTTCCAGGAGGTCTTGCTGTGGCCATGGCAGGGTGGTGTAGCAGGCTGTGAAGCCTGATGACAGGACAGCCACCTAGAATACAAACAACTACTCACCAGGTCTAGAATCAACTTTATATACCTACCAGTAGTATGGATGTCACTGTCGAATTCTGGGTAAGCAGCACTGTGGGTCATAAATTTACCATATGACTGGGAGTCGTAATATTTACCATGCGACTGGGATTCAGAAATAGATTCATTGAACCCGACGGGGTTGACGATGACGTCGGATACGACACACTGGGTGCGCAAGTAGGAGGATCGACAAATCCGATTCAGCAACAGACGGACAAGGATGGTACCTGAAGGTGAGACAAAGGGATAGTCAAACAAGCCAGGGTCAGAACCAGTTGAGCAGCACGGTACAAAATCAGCAGGCAGGAGAAGAGTCGTAGAACAGGCCAAGGTCAAAAACGATAACAGGAGACAAGAGAGAAAGTCGTAGAAAGCCGGGTCAATGCACTGGAAACTCTAGGAACACAACAAAACTCGATATCATGAATGCTTTGATAGCGCACTGACACAAGGGTGTCAGTGCTTGATATAGGCCCAGTCAAGGGTGTAACCAGCACAGGACGGAGACAAGAAAGAACAGGTAAGAGAGAACAAATACCTGAACAGGACAGAAAAACCCAGAAAAAAGCAGGAAGGCTTGAGAAACATGACAATTTGACATGATCATGGAGATTCCCTGTTTGTGAGCAGGATCGTCAATCTTAGTGTAATACACAAGGTGATTGTGTGTATTGCACTGTCTTGCCCTGGCCATCTCATTTCAGTAATATGGTTGATAGCGATATGCATTCTCTGCAATTCACAGGTGATATTGATCACTTTGCTTGCTTCAATCATAACTTGGACATTCAATGTTACAATCTTGATAGCTGACTCTGAAATTCTTAGCACTTTCTGATCACTTAACGTCTGCTGGGAACCAAGACTGTATTTTATCTCAAGTATGATGATTCTATTAGGAATGAATATTGCTGTGGCTTTCCACATTAGTGCTTGTAGTAGCTGCTGACCTACACCAGTTCACCAGATCCAAGTTCTCCAGTGGGTAACAGTCAGGCCTTCTCTGGAACTGTAGTGTCCCGAGACTCACATATCTCCCCCTGTACTTCACTATGCAACTACATCCAATGTTACAACACTTCTGTTATTCCGGAGAGATAAAATTACCTCCAATACATTACATATCTTCAAATTTATGGTACAGCTATAATAACAAAAGGAGATGAAAAGATTGTATGGCAACTCTCCACAGATATGTTTTGTGTAAAAGCTCCTATGCATAATTGTAGAGTTTTTGTGTAAAAAAAGTACACAATAGTAACACTAAAATTGTTGTAGATTTGAGGTGAAATGCCTGATAAAAACATCTAAAATTACTTCTATTGAAAACGATGGGTTGTCTTCTCTCCAAAAACAAAGAAACATATTTTTGTGAGTTTATTTTGGGGAAATTGTAACTATTTAGAGATGCTGGTTAGATGATACTATGCACAATGGCTATGGGTGAGAGAAGCAGCAGCCTGAGTGACCTAAGTCTATATTTTACAGACTGCCCCATTATATTCTGCACTTAGTTCCAATCCCTATTCTCTACATACATGGAGAAGACCAGCTAAGCAATGGGAGGAACAGTCAGCACTAAGCCAGCTACAAATAATTAAATGTACCTTTCCAAGGGTGTTGAGCAGCAGGGGTTGGCTTTTTTTACACTTGCAGTATTAGGAATGCTTTTGTTTTGGTTGGTACTGCAACATCAAGGAGGTGGGCAGGTTTGCAATCAGACATAGCAGTTGCTTAAAGGGATAGTAATACTTGAAAATAAGTTTATTTTATATTGTAGCCCTTAAAAATACATGAAAAATTATATAAGTCTTATCTCCCAAACCTTTATGGCTTGGAAGATATTCACTTGTAAAATATAGTAAAATGCTCTTTTCCTGGCTGTTTCAGCCAAGTCTGCCATCTAGTGGACAGATTTGGAATTCGGTCCACAGAGCAACTGGCAGCTCTTTAGCAGTGCCGAGATCACGATCTTTGAAAAGAACTGTTTAACTGGAACTATCTACAAAGTGTGCCTGGCTTGAAAGCACACTTTGTAGACCATTCCAATTAACAAATTATTTTTTAAAGATGGTGATCTCAGCACTTCTGGAGAGGCACAACCAGTCCCGGACTGGATTCCAAATCTGAAGGGTGGAGCAATGATGTCACTCCAGGGGAAACTTTACTTCTGAATATCTCCCAAAACATAAAGGTTTGGGAGATAAGACATATCATTTTTCATGTTTTTTTAAGGGCTACAAAATAAAATAAACTTATTTTCAAGTATTACTATCCCTTTAAGAGTGCGTGTGTTTTGAAGCAAACCAATTGTACAAAAGGTGACAACAAAAATCTCAATTAAATGAAGGTTTAACCATGTGGATGCTAGAAGCACTGTTTTGGATACCTCTTTTGTATTCAAATGGTTAAAATCCCCATTTAAATTCATGGGTATTTAAGGAATTTTTATTTGGTCCATACAGATAATTATTAAGCCTTGATGTTTCATAATGCTGAGTCTGTAGAAACTTATCACAGATGCAAGAAGATAAAGACTTGAGTTGAAAAGTTGACAGTATGCAATAAATATTCTTCCCCTTCCTATGAAATCCTGTGAGTGCTTCCTAGCTTAGCAATATTGAAATTATAACAGGAGTGACTACTACCACACCCACACAAACACACATGCACAATTCAAGCAAAAGGAGTGCCATTACTGGTAAATTATTAGTATTTATTGTGTTGAAAAAGTCTTTTTGATTACTCGGAAGTTATTGTAGAGTAAACTTCCATTTTTCAGATAGTTTGTTTTTAATTTTTTTTTGTGGTTATATCAAGCTGTTGTTATTGCAGTCTATGCAGACAGGTTGCAGACGAAAGGTCTTCATAGACTGCAATACCAACCGCACCTCCTGATACAAATGTTAAACATACAGTATCTGAATAACAATTTTTGTGCAATTTTCTAATGTCAGAACTTTAGATTTGAAAAGAAAGTCTTTATATTCCCTAATTGCACAAGAGGAAGTAATTTTGCTGCATGCTTTATTCTAAAACTGAAAATATAGAGACCAGGGATAGAAACACCATGTGACCAATATACTAAGAGGAATTTTTGTAGTTCTATAGCAACATACCTCCCAAGCGTCCCTCTTTAGGAGGGACAGTCCCTCTTTGAGACCAAATACCTCTGTCCCTCTTTCCTATCCTGGTGTCCCTCTTTTTAGGAGATCAGACTGTGTGATGTGTATATAAGTGTATGCACAGCAATAAAACTCACATTAATGTTTGATTAAACATCAGTATTTGTGTTTATACATTTGTCTGTGTAACTAAAATACTTTGGTCTTGTTCTAAATCATTTATTCAGTTACACAAAAAGGTGTCAGTAGGTCATAAAATACCCGAAACATTATCTGTAATGTGCCACCCACAAGCCACGCCCCCAACTACTCCGCCTAAAGCAAAAGTGTCCCTCTTTGGCCATTTAAAATGTTCAGAGGTATGTAGCAAAACAGTTGTATCATAGGGAACAAATAAAACTTCTGAATATCCTGAATGGTTTCAGTGGGACTTTTGACCTTTTAAATGTGAAGTAATGCAGTGGATATGTTTATTTAACTCCTGTGGAACATTTTATTTGCCACATAATTGCTCCAATGTTTCTTAAAGCATCAGCCTTCATATATGCTAATATCTTCTTTGAAACCCCCCTGCCTTATGTATACGACATAATATATTTCGCATTTCTTCAAAAATAAGGATTTAATACAATTTTATACAGTGGTTCTGTACCACCCTAATCCTTGTAGCAAGGATACTGTTTTTTATCAGTTTTAATCAGTCATGATTTGAAGACCAGTATTTCAGCTGTTAAAAGAGGGATTTTCTCTGCTCTACTGTAATGTAATACATCAATTCTGAATTAATAAATGTTACACATTTATCTTAAGTAAATCTGACGGTTCCGATGTGGCATTAATGTTTTGCTGATGAGACAAGTACCAGATGTCACCTACTCAAATGACAAGCTTTATACATATGCTGCATGAGCAAACTGATACAACTGACTCATTCCACAGTGTCAAATGACAATGTACTGAAAAAAGTAGACTATATTAAAGTCATAAAACTATATGCCTTTTATCTCTTACAAAAAGCTACAGTAAGGAAGGAAATATTGATTCACTAATGGCCAGATTGTATCTGGTCCTTTCTAATTCATCAGTGAGCGAGGACAAGATAGATAATTCCATCCACCAGATTCAGACAGGCAGATAAAGTAGAATTCTATGGGGATGGACACAATTATGCAAGTATGCTTTATGAGCATGTTGTTGTGTATAGCTAGAATATTGGCATTGATGACATGTTTTCATTGTATTTCACTGCTTCACAAATGCAAGACATGGAAATATGATAAGGCAATGATGAATACTTGAAAGTATCCATTTATTAATGATGTAATAAAGCAAAAAATAATTATATACTGTTCTTTTGATCACTTGATGAATGTAGGACTAATTCTCTAATACTTTGTCATTTTTGCCTGCCCTGATTTCACAGATCACAACGCTGTATTCTCTGCCTATGGATATGAAGGTAGGTCTAGCTGAAGAGCAGTAGAATAAATCATTTCAATAGATACAGAAAATGCATTTTTATAATTATAGACAAGAACAATATTTTGTATATTTGTATTGGTGTAGGCATGCACAAAGGGGACACAATAAATAGCTTATAGCAAATATAAGGAAATAACACCAGAACAAGCAACATATTTGCCAACACCACCAGAACAAGCAATAGATGTGGCCAGTTGTGCAGATGAATCAGTTCATATGTGTTGCCACAAAATATACTTAGGCTAGCATATCCAATAGATACTACTAGATTGTAAAAACATAGCAGTTTTCTTGGTGGCAGGGGGCAGCACGCACAATGTCAATTAAGTGCCCTGGTGCCAATCAAATCCAAAAATACAAAACAAACAAGAGTTTTCAAAATAACATCTTTCTTCAGGGATTTTTAAATTAGATAGTATTTGTAGGTGTATTAGAGTAGGACTTACCATAAAGTGAGATACCTTGGCGTGGTTGGTAAGCTTACACACGGATTGGCCAATTTGTGGGATGAAATTTTCACTTATTTCACTTAGATTTACTATGAATTATTATATATGCCCATTACAGGGCACACATTATTCACAGCATATAGAGGGGAGCAGATCTGTTTGTTTGTACGTGTTTTCACTTTTGGGTCTAGGGCTAATGTCAGGGGGACTGGAGAACCCTCTCATTTCTTGCTGCTATCTATATCTTTCATCCTTATACTTATATTTAATTTATATTTATTATATGGATATTTTATGATGAGTTAGCGCTGCGAGCTTTCTTCTTTTTTTCTGTTTTTGTACAAATCTCCTTCAGCTCACTTCAGCAGCTTCTCACTTTATCCAATTCAATCACTAAAAAATCACATTATTACTTTATTTCACCATTCCTTTCCTTTACTATCTCACTTGGTCTTTAAGAACAAGGCTTTTTGGCCTGTAGCAGTGTGTATACCCCCTGTCTGTTTGGTATCAACCATTCCTCACATGACTTGTGAGGAAGGATATAAATGGAACATTTCTCTATGTAATCACTTCATTAATGCAGGCCCACATGGGTCCTGTACCAGGTAAGTCCTTCATCTACACTACTGTTTTTAATTGCACTAAATTGGGATCCACAAACAACAATAAAAACATCAAAATTCATTTAAAGGGTCCCCTCCGACGCATTTTCAAAATAACATCTTTCTTCAGGGATTTTTAATTAAGATAGTATTTGTAGGTGTATTGGAGTAGGATTTACCATAAAGTGAGATACCTTGGCGTGGCTGGTAATCTTACACACTGATTGGCCAGTTTGTGGGACGAAATTCTCACTTATTTCATTTAGATTTACTAAGGATTATTATATATGCCAATTACAGGGCACACATTATTCACAGCAGATAGAGGAACGCAGATCTGTTTGTTTGTATGTGTTCACTTTTGGGTTTAGGCCTAATGTCAGGGGGACTGGAGAACCCTCTAATTTCTTGCTGCTATCTATATCTTTCATCTTTATACTTATATTTAATTTATATTTATTTTATGGATACTGCAAGCTTTCTTCTTTTTTTTTCCTGTTAAAAAAAAATAATAATAATAAAAAAAAAATAATAATAATAAAAAAAAAAAAAAAAAATATATATATATATATATATATATATATATATATATATATATTATTTAGGAAAAGGCTGCGCACTCACAGATTTAGAAGTCAAAATAAACCAAATATTTATTGGTAAGCTAGAGATGCGACGTTTCGGTCCGCTATAGGGACCTTTATCAAGCAGATATAAAAATATAGTGATACATACAATGCATTAAATACTCATGAAAGCTCACCTTGTGTGCCCCCAAATGACCCATGGTGATGATGTGAGTGATCAGTGAGGGGAAGGAAAAGTGTAGAGGAGACCATAAGCTGGAACCCAAAGCAACCAAAGGAGAAAAACACCAAAGTGCCACCCTGTGTAGAGATAAGGACTGCATCTATTAAGCGAGATGAAAAGTATCATAATGGATACAAATAATCACAGCACAAGTGTCAGACAGAAATGGAAACAGTAACAAGCGAACTACAGATACACAAGTAATAGAGTCTCTATAGTCACACTGGATAGTGAATTTATCGTTCAGCCAAAAAGCAAGTGAAACATTTCGTTCATTGATCCGTATGAGACTGTTTACTCCCCTCCCCTGTTTTACCGTTGTTTTACCGTTGCTACATTGATGATGTACTTGTATCGTGGAAGGGGAGCGAAAATTCTCTTATTTTTATATCTGCTTGATAAAGGTCCCTATATTTGGTTTATTTTGACTTCTAAAAGTTTGCAGCCTTTTTCATAACTTTCCACGGCACCCGGTACCAGATTGCTTATAAGCGTGAGTGCATATCCATACTTCAGTGTGTGTATATATATATATATATATATATATATATAAATATCCATAAGATAGGTAGCACTCTCACTCAATAAGGTCCTAAGGTTGCCTGGGTGCTTAATCAGGACTAAAACATGTATAGAAAGTAGAGGGATCAAACACTCACAGGTCTTAACCCCTTAAGGACCAGCGGTCCCAGGGTGTGTGGTCCTTAAAGGACCAGATAGGGAAGTTTCACGTGCCGCCCCACGTGACTGATCACGTGTGCCAGCACGCCGAATGAGGGACTGAAAGAGATCGCTCAGGTCTTGGATCGATCAACTTCAGCCGCCGGTATTACTCACCGCGCTCCTGCAGGAGAGCGGTGAGTAAAAGTACGTGACGTACCAGGACTGTCACTGGTCCTTAAGTGCCGGACCAGCGTGACGATCCGGGTACGTCAATGGTCCTTAAGGGGTTAAAGTAGTTAAAACAAGGTTTTTATTACTTCAACGTTTCGACCAGGCAACGCTGGTCTTCATCAGGATCGATATCTATATCTATCAGTGGTTCTCAACCCATGCCCTCAGTGGCCACTAACAGGCCAGGATTAGGGATTTCTCTGCTAGAGCACAGGTGTGGTGATCAGAGGCTCATTCACACTGATTAACTCACCTGTGCTCTAACAAGGAAATCATCAAATCCTGGCCTGCTAGTGGCTACTGAGGGAATGGGCTGAGAACTACTGAGATATATATATATATACTTTTTTTCTTAAGATTCTAGCCTGAATACTTTTTACATTTTATTTCCAAGGCTTCTGAAGTGCCAAATATTGTAGGAGAATAAAGGAAGATAGAAACACAGAAAGAGATTTAATAAGCAGCATGTGAACCAGGAGAGAAATCTTTCACATGACTAGTGATAGAGTGCCTTAGAGAAATTATTGATCAGTTTTCGTAAAAAAACTACAAAAATATTCTATTCAGGGGAATCAGAAGAGTAAATTGAGAACATAAAGCCTGTCAAGGTTAAAGATGAAACTCTTGTCCCTTTCTTGCATTATTAATATATATCAACAAGTTAAACTATGCAGGCTGTGTTTGTATCTTAATAATATTGGTTTGATGCAGTTTCAAAACAGTGGTGAAGAACACTATCACACACGATGAACACATCCTATAATATAAAAGGCCAGTGTATGTTTGCCCGATGCAGTCATGTGCAGTAGAGACTGCCCGAATGCACAGAACGCTACACAGCTAGTGTACTACAGCAGAAGTACACCTCCCAACATTCTGTGCATTTGGGCAGTCTCTACTGTGCATGACTGCGCACTTTGTCCTGTGTACATGGGCTTTTACACTAGTATATAAAGAAATCAAAAACACACCTCCATATACTACTGGATACTACTACATAGCACAGTTTACATCACGATATTTTAAGATCTCGGATATATTCTCCAGGACCCAGTTATCACTACCACCAATCATTTTTGATAGTAGGTGGTTTGCCTTAGAACTTGTTAGTTTAATCAGTATATGTGTTTATACAAAGAGTAACACGTATGGGCATTACTTTGCCATTACTCATCTCATCACCACACATTTACTTAGGAATTACTAACCCATCCTTTAAAGTAATACTTCGTTTTATCTTTATTTTATTTTGTAGACATTAAAAAAACATGAAGAACGATATAAGTCTTATCTCTCAAACCTTTATGGTGTAAGAGATATTCACAAGCAAAGTTTCCCCTCCCGCCCCTTTTACCTAGTGTAAGCCATCTCTTCTCAGATGTGGAATACAGTCCATAGACCAGACAGATAACAGAAGGGACAATCTTCTTCCTATGAGAACAATGAAAGTCCTGCCCCCCTTGACAAGTTTTTCAGGTTTTTCCCTTATCTTAATTGAAGATTGTCACTCTCGGCAGTCTACCTGGGCACCTCCCTTCTGATCTGGCTGAACAGTGTTACATCAGTAAAAGGGGCGGGAGGGGGACACTTTGTCATTGAATTACTCTAGAACTACATCTCTGACAGAATTGAAATAACACTCTCCAAAGTCCAAATACTATGATGATTAATTAGAGCTGCTTTTATTATGAAACATTACTATCCCTTTAAGATAAGAAAATGGGAATAGTGTGAGCCTGGATTTGTCTTGGATGATACATGTAGCATTGATATGCAGTAAAACGATGACATCAATAATACTCTGTCATTACATTCAGTTCATTACATTGTTGTTATTTTTATATGTGGCAAGCCGGATCAGCCCTGGCATTTTTATCATTTGCTAGAATAATAAAGGTTAAGTTGTATATCTTGTATTTGATTTGATCTCCTGACCCAAGATACATAGGAGAACATTAGCCTTAATCAGTGTGCTAGTTCTGCAGGGTTATCTTTGTATCTCTATCATTATTTTCACACATAAATAAATATAATGGGAGTAAAACAAGTGGAAAGAAAACTTTACAAATGCAATGTGATACAGTTTATGGAACTGTGCAATTAGCCAAGTAGGGGATTGCACATAAACAACCCACATAGGTCTGATAGAGCTCATAATAAAAAAAAATCCCAAAAGTTTCTATTCCTATACTAATAAACTAGAAAGGGGTTCTTAAAGGGATAATAATGTTTCAAAATAAAAGCAGCTCAAATTAACTTTCATTGTATTTGGGCCATGGAGAGTGTTTTTTCAATACTGTCAGAGTTGTAGTTCAAGAGTAACTGAATGATAAAGTATCCCCCTCCCGCCACTTTTACCTAGTGTAAGCCACCTCCCCTCAGATGTGGAATCTGGTCTTAAGACCAGGCAGCTCACAGCAAGGGACACTCTTCTTACTGTGAGAACAATGAAAATCCTGCACCCTGGACAGGTTTTTCCCTTATCTTAATTGAAGATTGTCCCTTCACTGCAAGCCATCTAGACACCACCTTTCTGTTCTGAGGTGAACAGTGGTATATCAGTAAAAGGAGCTTGAGGGGGATACTTTATCATTCAATTACCCTGACAGTACTGAAATAACATTCTCCATGGCCCAAATACTATGAAGATTAATTGGAGCTGCTTTTATTTTGAAACATTACTATCCCTTTAAACACAGGACCTACAAATATGTCTCCAGTCAATATGTACCAGTTTCTAAATATGTGTAATTCCAGAACAAACCAACTACAAAATAGGGGTTGAAATGAAAATTCATAACGATTTTATTGGGGGTTTCAACCCCTTAAATGCATTGCTTCATAATGTGTTGGAGACTTCTGTAGGATTGAAGCAGTTAGAAGCCCTATTTAAAGGGATAGTAATACTTCGTTTTATCTTTATTTTATTTTGTAGGCATTAAAAAAACATGAAGAACGTTATGTCTTATCTCTCTAACCTTTATAGTTTGAGAGATATTCACAAGCAAAGTTTCCCCCTCCCGCCCTTTTTACCTAGTGTAAGCAATCTCTTCTCAGATGTGGAATCCAGTCTATAGACCAGACAGATAACAGCAATGGGCAATCTTCTTCCTATGAGAACAATGAAAGCCCTGCCCCCCTTGACAAGCTTTTCAGCTTTTTCCCTTATCTTAATTGAAGATTGTCCCTCTCTGCAATCTACCTGGGCACCTCCCTTCTGCTCTGGCTGAGCAGTGTTACATCAGTAAAAGGGACGGGAGGGGGATACTTTGTCATTGAATTACTCTTGAACTATACCTCTGACAATATTGAAATAACACTCTCCAAAGTCCAAATACTATGATCATTAATTAGAGCTGCTTTTATTATGAAACATTACTATCCCTTTAATTCAATGGGAATTTGTGGAATTGTCATTTCAACCCTGCTGGTTTTGCACCAGAATTGCACCTCTTTATCTTTATTTGTGTGGCCCTGAATTCATAATGTGAAACAATGCAGTACTAATTGTAGTCAGCACTCAAAGTCTGTGACTTGTATTTGTTTTGTCTGCCCAGGATTCAGAACTACAGTACTCAAAAAAGAGAAAAAAAGAGAGACAGAAAAGATATAGGCCCATATTTATAAAATCAAACTGGAGCTATTATGGAGTATACCAACTGCACCACAGGGCACAAATACAAATTCCTAAATCCCCATGCACTTGAATAGAGATTTTAACCCCTTGAATTAGGGTGACCACATTTCTAATCTGCCATTCTGGGACATGTGATCACCCTTAGTACTATTCCATTTTTAAAGAACTTGAATTATTGCATTTTTTCATGCTGTGATTGTACCTATGTATATTGCTATTGCTAGTTTTTAATTGCAATTTTGCCTCTTTTGTTTACTTACTCAGTCTCACTTACTCAGACTCTCAGAATGGTAGTGGAACAGGAGTCAGCACCAGCGGAACTGGAACTTGCTCACTGGCACTGCACTGGTGTTTGGACTGGACTGGAGATGTTGTGAGTGACACACTGCCTCCTGTGACAGACACTCACTCACATTCTTAAGTTATCCATGAATGCGTTGCAACGTTGTCATAGTGCCGCCATCCACACTGTTTCACATGAACCAGGCAACCAGCCAGCCAGCCAATGAGGACCATTGAGCAAATAAATGCTCTTCTTTCATCGGCTGGTGGTGGTGCCTGTTGCTATAGATAGGCTGTGAGATGTGAGTTTCACTGATGGTGAGCAAGCCACAGAGCAGGAACAGAGTAGAAAGGAAATTGCATAGGGCTGAGTGGCAGAGATTTTGAGTGCTGACTTTGTTGCTTCATTCCGGGACTGTTTAATGTCCTGGTAGGGGGTGACCCAGGACGCGGGACACATACCCAGTCCTGGGCATTCTGGGACATGTGGTCACCCTACCTTGAATGCTAGAGAGGTTTCCAATGCATTGCTTTGCAAATTAATAAGCCAAATTCAATTTAACAAGGATTTTTATTTGTCCCCTATGGACAGGGGCGGATCGTTCTATCAGGGGATTGGGCATCCTCCGGTGGGCCGCCCAGTCATGGGCCGGTAGAGAGATCATATAATCTCACCTCACCAGTCCACAGCTCTGTAGATGTGAGGGACAACTCACCCGAGCGGTGCAGCAGTGAAGAGAAGAGACCGGGTCCTGAGCTCTGTAATTATCCCGCCCCCAAGGCTGACTTAGCCGGCCCTGCTCTGCCTGTGTGTGTCCTGTGTAGTGCAGGGTTAGCAAGCAGAGCTTCTGAGACCCAAATGCCTAGCAGTTTAAACTGGTATGATTTAATTCTTCCTAACTAACTGTACACATTGCTAGAGAGGCTAGTTTATCATCTTTTAACCCTTTAAACCCCTTTAACCCCCTGTATGCTGTAGGGAAATATAAATCATCAGTTATTAACCCTTTGCATTCCAGAGAGGATTACAGCAATATTCTGTTATTAACCCATTGGATTCCTCATATGTGCAGTACCTCACTGATTAATCCCCTGCATGCTAGAGAGGCATAATTCATCAGTTAGATGTTAATTAATAATGAATTATGCCTTTTTAGCACACCATGGGTTACTCATTGAGGTACACATTCCTGTGCAATGTGTTGTGCACCTATGAGACATTCAATGGGTTAATGGCAGAACACATTACTCTGCACCTCTCTGGCATACAAGGGGTTTATAACTGATAATCTATTGCATACAGTAGGTTAAGGTGTTAATAGATAAGCATTTATGCCTCTTTAGAAAAGTGGTGTGTGTGTTGGGGGGGGGGGGTAATAGGCTGGAGCAGGAGGACAGAGCGTGGAAAAACAGTTGTATTTAACCATCTGAGTGCCAGCTAGTGGGCCAGTTAAATAAAAAAAAAAATCCCCCAGGCTGGTAGTGCACCACCATCCTCCCCTGCCTATGGAGCAGTTGGTTTGCTTCAGAATAACTCCAGCATTTACAAATTTGGGCAATAGTACTTTATGTACAATAAGAAAAAGGCCAGTTCAATACTTAACACAAAAGAGGTATACTTGGTGTTATTATTATTAATAATCTTTATATAGCGCCAACTAATTCCGCAGCGCTTTACAATAGGGAGTAGACATACAGGTATTAAATAGTACAAATCATATGTGGAGAACAGAAGGATCAGAGGGCCCTGCTTGTGAGAGCTTACAGTCTAGAGGAAGGTGGGTTGGACACAGAAGGTGTAAGTACTATTGGGTGTAAGTGTCTCCTGCCACTTAGGCTGCTGGTCAGTGGACTATCTGTGCAGAGGCGTAGCGGAGGCCCCCACAGCCCCCGCGGTGTGAGGGGGCCCAGCCGGCCTCAGGGGCCCCCCAAATTTTTTTAGCCCATTCTTTTGAATTGGAGGCCCCGCCAGTAATGGGGCCCCAAAAAGAAAATTAAAAAGCCCCTCAGAAGTGAGACGCGCCGGTTAGTGCACCAGGAAGCTTCTCTTCTCACTTTCGCGTCCCAGTCGCGTGACTTGCATCTGCTTCCTGTCACTTCTCCAGGGTCCAGTCAGACTCAGATCAGACTAAGTTACAGTGACGACGTGTCACGATGACGCGATTGTCACTGTCCTTATAAAGGCTGATTGGCTGAGCATCTGGTCGTGTTGTGTTCAATCGTGTCCTCCTGTCCTGTGCACAAAAGTGGAACTGTCCTTGAGCAAACCAAGTGCCTACATTTGTAATAACTAAAAATTGCTGGGGTTTGACTGCCACAGTGCCACTCATGCTTAGATCATTCATCATTGATCGAAGGAACTGTAACTTTTTGAGTGCCAGAGGTTGGATATCACTCTGGCACTCAAAGGGTTAATATCGCGGGGTTGTTGTTTTTTTTTTTTTTCCTAATGTGGTTGGATGGCATTGGCATGTGACGCCTCCCCTCCTCCATACTTGAGTCAGCTCTGTATATTTGCTGAAGGGGGAAGGGCTGCATCTTTTAAATTCAGACCTTCCCCCTTCAGCAAACATACAGAGCCAAGTCTGGAGGAGGGGTGATATGACATCCCATTAGTTGGGCAGCTGCGCGCTACATCACCACGTAGCTAACGTGGTCTGCTTAAAATCTCCTCACACCAGCTACACATCTGGCACTCAAAGCGTTACAGACCAGTGACAGTCCAGGCACATCATGGAACTCTCTAATGGCAATGCTGCTGCACTCTACTCTGCCATCTAAGAATTTATTTGGGCCTGAGGTCCGTGCCTCTTAACGGCTGCAAACGGGTCGGATCGGGTGTTTAAGGGGTTAAATGCTAAATTATCAACTGTGGATCCAACTTTAATAATTGTGTTTCTTTGAATTCAATATAACTGCTGTTGGCTATAATACACTTTTAGAATAGTTCTAGCATGTACACTTAAACAATCTTACGTATTTTTCCCAAACCTGGACAACAAGGTCCTGAATAGAAGTAGTTTGCAAAGAATACAAGTGAGGAACCTCCTGAACAAAATTTTTTATTTGAAATAGATATTAATTTCATATTACAAAAATAAGTAAGCCAAGGAAGTATTTGAGTGGAGCTCAGAAAAGGAAAAATAAAGAGAGGGAGGAGATTTTTAAAAGCAAGTTACCAAAAATATCTTCTATGTTTAAGCCTACCTGCACTGATGCTGCGTCTTCATTGTCAGAAGTTCAAGCAGACATGTCAACAGATCAGCCATGCTGCTCAAACCAAAACACGAATTGCCTGTTTTCTGTAAACAATTATTCATCATTCGCAACCGAAGAGGCACAAACACAACCATCTTGCTCAAGTGAATCCTATGCAAATATTGATGCTGTAGCTGAACTGCCTATAGAACAACCAACCAGTTACAGCCCCAAACCAGTTTCTGTTGCCCCTGAGCACACTGATAATTCAGTGATGAATGTTATGCCACTAAATGAGGAAGCTTGTACAGGAAGATGGGAAACTGAGAGGGAACCTGAGGCTGAAAGTCTTTCTCCCCATGACTTTTTTTTTAATTAATTTTCCAATTAATACTGACCTGGATACCAGTATTAAAAATGTATTATTAAAAATGGCCCTTGCAAGCACAAAGGACCCTTCCCACGAGATCTGAAGAACAGGTGCTTTTCTAGCGAATATTACTACTTTTCTACTAAAACTGGGAAGATTCCTCTAAAATGGCTGTGGTAATCTTTCAAATCTGATATTGCTTACTGTGACCCTTGTTGGCTTTTTGGAGATCGCAGAATTTCTTTGCAACCTCAGGGATGGTCTGTCAGTATAAAAGACTGGCAAGGTATTTCGCGAAAAATTAAAGAACATGAAATGACACATTCTCATATAATGGCATGTGTTATGTATGATACATGGAGAAATGATGACACTGTTGATGAAAAACTGCATGCCAATTACAGACAACAAGTTGGCTTTTGGACAGAAGTTTTGAGGAGAATTATTGACGTTACACTCACCTTAGCAATGTGTAATCTAGCTTTCATAGGGCACAAGGAAAAGCTAGGGGAGAAAGACTGTGGAAATGTTTTGGCTATTATAGAATTATTAAGCATATATGACTCAGTTCTGAAAGAATTAATAGAGAGAGACACAAAAATAAAATATCTAATCCCACAAATACAGACTGAGCTAATTCAATTGCTTTCTAAAAAAATGCATAATGAAATAATAACAGAAATAAAAGAGGCTCAGTTCTACTCAAGACAATTAATAAATTAATTAATAAAGTAGACAAACTTAGTCAAGTATTTAGATATGTAACCATTATCCATGATGATAATGAGATACCCATTGAAGTCAGAATTAATGAATGCTTTTTGAGTTTCCATAAGTTTATGGACCAAAGTGCAGAAGGACTGATAAAATAAATACTTTAAATCCTAGAAAACAAAGGCTTGTCAATTAAAAAATGTAGAGGTCAAGGATATGATGGGGCTAGCACAATGAGTGGAACATACTCTGGAGTTCAAACTTGCATGCGATCAATAGAATCAAATGCTGTCTATGTACATTGTGCTGCTCATAACTTAAATTTGGTCTTGAATGATGCTTGTAAGCACATCTTAGAAATTAAAAAAATTTATGATGTTGTGCAACTAGTATACATATTTTTTAGAGACAGAGTCAAAAGGTGGGAACTTCTCACTGCTGGCAAAGAAGGAACTTCCAAAAATCCTACAATGAAAAAACTGTGTCCCACCAGCTGGGCAACAAGACATGAAGCTGTACATGCTCTAAGGTTTGGATTTGTTGATATTATGAAGGCCCTGTGTACGATCATACTAAAATCTAAAAACTTAGATGAACGTACAGCAGCTGCCGGACTTAAAAAATCCATGGAAAACTTTGAATTTGTCCTCATGGTTGTCACACAGAGCAAAATTATAAAAACACTAGACCTAGTTTCTCAGCTGCTTCAGTCTAAAGATGTAGATCTTTTTTCTGCCGCAAATCTTCTGAAGAATGCAGCTTGTACCGTAACCAACTTTTGAGAACAGTTTGAGGAATCTAGAACTACAATATCCTCTCTTGCAACTGTTTGGGGAATTGAACCAGAGTTTGCTGAAAAAGTGTAAGGCTTACCAAAAGGCATTTTGAAGAACTCTGTGAAAACCAAAGGTTAACAAATCCTGAGGAGTATTTTAAGGTAGCTGTGTTTTATGTCAGCATAGAGATTATTGTTGCACAGTTGGAAAGGCGATTCTCAGGTATACTTACTATTGTAAACGGTTTCATTGTATGTTGCCGTATTCATTAGTTAAATCTGCTGAGTCACTGGCAGCTTAGTACAAAAATGACTTGACTGCAGACTTCCCTTCACAACTGCTGTCCTTTCGAACTGCACTAAATGACCAAATAAAAAAAATTCAAGGAGGCACAACGAAGGATTCAGCTGAACTTTTATTTTTAAAAAATAATTGTATTCTGCCTAGTTTTTTGGAAGTTGGAACATCAATAAATCTTTTCTTAACTATTCCAGTTACTGTCACCAGCGCAGAAAGATCTTTTTCTAAACTGCAATTAATCAAAAATTACCTTAGAAGTTCAGTGACTCAGGAGAGACATACAGGACTGTCCATTTTAAGCATAGAGAATGAAAGAGCCAGAAAATTAGATGTCAAAGAGTTAACTACTGAATTTGCTCAAAAAAAGGCAAGGAGACAAGCTTTTTTCCAATCTACTACCACAGTTTCAAAGACATGAGTGTTTTGTGTTGTCATCAATGTAAGGATCTGCCAGGTGTCTGTCCATGGCTTCAGTAAAGCAGTCTTCTTTTCCAGACCAGGGCTTCAGCAAGGAAGTTCATGCCTCCAAGTCCAGGGCATCAGTCTCCATTCCAGGGCTTCAGTCAAGCAGAGTTCATTCCTCAAGTCAAAGGCTTCAGCCAAACAGAGTTCACAACTCCGGCCCAGGACCACAGCCAAGCAGACAGGGCCTGTCTCTAGTCCAGGTCCACAGTCAAGCAGAGAGGGCCTGTCTCTAGTCCAGGACCACAGCCAAGCAGATAGGCCCAAGACCACAGCCAAGCAGATAGGTCCAGAACAACAGCCCAAGACCACAGGCAAGCAGAGAGGGACAGTCTCCAGCCCAGGACCACAGCCAAACAGAGAGGCCCAGGGTCACAGCCCAGGACCACAGCCTATCAGAGGCCCAGAACCACAGCCAAGCAGGGAGGCCCAGCACCATAGCCCAAGACCACAGCCAAGCAGAGAGGCCCAGGACCACAGCCCAAGACCACAGCCAAGCAAAGGGACCAGTCTCCAGCCCAGGACCACATCCAAGCAGAGAGGCCCAAGACCACAGCCAAGCAGAGGGGCCCAGGACCACAGCCAAGTAGAGGGGCCCAGGACCACAGCCCAGGACCACAGCCAAGCAGAGGGGCCAAGTCTCCAGCCCAGGACCACAGCCAAGCAGAAGGGCCCAATCTCCAGCCCAGGACCACAGCCAAGCAAGGTTCATGCCTCCAGTCCAGGGACTCAGTCTCTAGTCCAAAGCTTCAGCCAAGCAAGGTTCATGCCTCCAGTCCAGGGCCTCAACCAAGCAAAGTTCATGCCTCTAGTCTAGGGCCTCATCCAAGCAAGGTTCATGCCTCCAGTCCAGGGCCTCGGCCAAGCAAGGTTCATGCCTCCAGTCCAAGGCCTCAGCCAAGCAAGGTTCATGCTCCAGTCCAAGGCCTCAGTCTCTAGTCCAAAGCTTCAGCCAAGCAAGGTTCATGCCTCAAGTCCAGGGCCTCAGTCTATAGTCCAAAGCTTCAGCCAAGCAAGGTTCATTCCTCCAGTCCAGGGCCTCAGCCAAGCAAGTTTCGTGCCTACAGTCCAGGGCCTCAGTCTCTAGTCCAAAGCTTCAACCAAGCAAGGTTCATGCCTCCAGTCCAGGGCCTCAGCCAAGCAAGGTTCATGCCTCCAGTCCAGGGCCTCAGCCTCTAGTCCAATGCTTCAGCCAAGCAAGGTTCATACCTCCAGTCCAGGGCCTCAGTCTCTAGTCCAAAGCTTCAGCCAAGCAAGGTTCAGGCCTCCAGTCCAGGGCCTCAGCCAAGCAAGGTTTATGCCTCCAGTCCAGGGCCTCAGCCAAGCAAGGTTCATGTATCTAGTTCAGGGCCTCAGTCTCTAGTCCAAAGCCTCAGCCAAGCAAGGTTCATGCCCCCAGTCCAGGGCCTCAGCCAAGCAAGTTTCATGCCTCCAGTCCAGGGCCTCAGTCTCTAGTTCAAAGCTTCAGCCAAGCAAGGTTCATGCCTCCAGTCCAGGGCCTCAGGCAAGCAAGGTTCATGTCTCCAGTCCAGGGCCTCAGCTAAACAAGGTTCATGCCTCCAGTCCAGGGCCTCAGTCAAGCAAGGTTCATGCCTCCAGTCCAGGGCCTCAGTCTCTAGTCCAAAGCTTCAGCCAAGCAAGGTTCATGCCTCCAGTCCAGGGCCCCAGCCTCTAGTCCAAAGCTTCAGCCAAGCATGGTTCATGCTTCCAGTCCAGGGCCTCAGTCTCTAGTCCAAGGCCTCAGCCAAGCAAGGTTCACAACTCCAGTCCAGGACCTCAGTCTCTAGTCCAAGGCTTCACCCAAGCAAGGTTCATGCCTCCAGTCCAGGGCATCAGTTTCTAGTTCAGGGCTTCAGCCAAGCTGTGTCCAATCAATGAGTATCAATCCAAGGGCAAGGAATTTGTAGAGACATGCATGCCTCCAGTCCAGGACTTCAGCCAAGCTCCCATCATTCTCCACTTCAGGTCCTCAGCCTGTGGCATGTAATCTTCAATAAAGGTGCTATTTACTTTGAGAATTTATGTTACTGATTTTGGACATTTTTCATGTATTTATTAAGCCTTTAGGGTCTGCTCTTGTGAGAATTGGAGACATCCTGGAACAAACCAAATTCATTTTTTATAGAATGTTTTTTTTTATTATTATATTTTAAATGATGCATTTAGACAATCGAATGCTGGATCCACCAAAGCAAAGCTTACAAACATTTTGAAGACCTCTCCAGCATTCAATGGGTAGACATCACCATTTAAATTAATGACAATTTTGGCTATGACACAGTTGATTTGTCCTATAATATCACCTCTTATTTAACCCGCCCCTTTGAGTTTCCATTTTTTTCCATTCTTCAGTTACATTTTATTTCAGAAACTTGTTCTAGAAGTATTAATTGTGGTACATATTTCTTTTGGAATTCTCCAGACCAAAGATTACTTGACACTAGTTTTAAAGACCATGTGAACCACCTCTGAATATCCAGTCGTAAGTATTTTTCCTGTCCTGATTATAACATTTGTATAACTATTTTAGCTTTGGTAGACTATACCTATAGTGTACATTTTGGTATCAACCAATTTAAATGTGTTAAAATTCCAACATTGTACTATGTGTGTGTCAGCCCTATATGAACCTGTCCAGAACATAGTCAGTGTAAATTTGTTTTAGGATATGTGGGGAATATTAATTTTTCTATTGTGTGTTCTTTTTTTTCTTTTCTTACAAAAGGCTTGGATTTCTCACCATTGCAATTTTGCGAATTTAGAGATTATGTAATTGTGTTGTACATCTGTACATATTTTTCATGTGTGCTAAGAACATTTTGTGTTACAGCTTCTGTATCCATGGCTTAAAAAATACCAAACTTTATTTGATTTTATTAAAAATAAAACAAATTGATTGCAGTTCTTAATTGACGAACATATAAAAAAAAAACAAAAAAAAAAAACAAATTCAATCTAAGATATATAATTTCCATCCACCAATGGTTAAAGCGGAACTTTAACCTCTGTATCATCGTGTCTTCATCCCTTGCTTTGTGTCCCATGTGTATATTGTTGTGTATATTTTCGCTTAAAAATGTGTATAAATTCAGAAACATAGACATGAATTCTGTACCTGATGACGCACAGCTGTACCGCCGTGCACCGTATGGTGCAGAAGACACTCCCACAGGGCTTGTGTGTGAATCGCCCATCCTGCCCCTCAATCCTACGTCAGTCCCTGCTAAATCATGTGACCTGGTGCGCTCCTTCAATCCTGCGCGTCCAGGTCATGTCAGTTGTTTATGGTGTGCATGCGCGACGCTTGTATGTGCCAAAAAAAAAAGAAAAGAAAGAAAGGCTGTGGGTGGCACGTCCTTCATGAGTAGCAAGCTGAAGCATGTGCAGATTGAGTTTCTTTCCAAGATGGCTGCGGTCTGATACAGCTTTCCTCGCAGAGAACGGGTCAGATTATCCTATATATATAAACTTTTGAAATTTATACATGGCGTTTTCAAGTGACCTGGGGGTGTATTTACATGGATAGCTTTGCTTGAATAAACATGAAAGTTCCGCTTTAAAGACAAGTAGGGATACTAATCAAGTTGATTCATCATGGCTCAAAATTCTTTTGCTTTAGTATTTCCTTTAATTTGATTTATACTTGCTAGTCTTTATTTAACAAATAAAGGTGTTGCTATTTACCCATTGTCACTGGTAGTGAATTATTAGTAACAGAACATTTTTCTTGAACCTAGTCTGCATCACCTGCAGTATTGCATTATGTTAAATACATGTTATCTGGTATGGATTCATATATTGAGCATGTCTTGTGGCTTAATGCATGTATTTAAATAACCTTAATATATATAAACTAGTTGAACAGCCTGTTACACGGGCCACAATGCCACTGCCACCCGTCGCGGGGCAGTCACGCGCAGTAAAGACTGCCCGCGCCACGGCTGATACAGAGCTGGATGCTCCTTCGGAGCACCCAGCTCGGTATCAGCAGAGGAGCGGGCAGTCTGTACGGCGCATGACTGCAGCACGAGCAGCAGTGTCTACTGCGCATGTCGCGGCATTACACACGATTTAGCGAATTATTATATGGGATTAACCAGATGCATATTCATTTATTATTTATGCTGGTTCTGCTTTAACCACATGATTATAATAAATGATGTTTTGTTTTATAGTTATATTTGTGCTCAGTTATAAAAGGCAGACACTATCTTGCAAACTCTTATTAAAGGACTTATTAGAGAAATTATATTCATTGTAACAAATTGGGTACAAATTAAAAATGTTAGTCATATACTATTCATTGTGTTACTGAACATGTGATTGTAGACTAGGATGGAGTATTACATCAAAACTGACCTTTATAGGATCATATACAAAATGAATACATAGATATATTACAATCAAATACCTCTTAATACTGATCTAATTTAAAATTACATAGTTTTAATGATAGATGTTTTATATCACAATGCAATTGATAATATAATGTCCCTGGGAAATATATTTCTCCTCTATATAGTACCTAATATTTTAAGTATGAGAGAGTCAATTACAAGTAAAAATGTGGTATCATTACTCAATAATGGGTTTAACAGTAAACCCTTCATTCAAACCACCACGGCCCCTTGCATTTAAATGGTAAATCCTTTCTGCCTCTTTCCTACAAAACAGCTGGTTATAATCACCTTTTCTGGTTGAAGGGATCATTTTCTGTATGTCCTTAAATTTCATGACAGAATTTGATAATGTACTACATGTCTAGCAACTTGGTGTATCCCATTTGTACTCTGCATTAGAGTGTAAATTTTGTTTTGCCAATATAGAATTTACCACATTGATACTCCATCATATATATAACTCCCCTGGTTTTGCAATTTATGAAATCCCTGACCAAATGTTGATTTCTGCTCCCTGTTGTACAAAATTCTGGATCAACAAATGTTGATGTCTGCTCAACGTTTTACAAAATTCTGGATGAACATAACCACTTTTTTTCTCAGCATCTTGAAAGTGACATGTAAATATTTTATTTTTCTATATGTTATAATAGGTTTCTGAGTTAAAGCTTTTGCTAGATCCATATCCAGGCGTAAGTATCCCCAATGTTTTTTTAAGATCCTCTAACATAGATGTGTGCTGCTTTCATAATGGATATTTCGTCTCCTTCTGAATGAACCTACTTAAGAGTGGTACCTTTAGAAAGGGGAGTTTTTGCAGACAGAGCTCCAAAATTTATGCCTCCCTGCAAGTATCAAATTCATTTGATCACGTGCCAACTATAAATCACTTAGACAGGGAGGAACAAGCACAGCAGTTGCACAGGGCAATTCAAGGATCATAATTTTGCTAAAGGCACCCCAACCATGCAGTCTGGAATTTTAGAGCACACCTAACATTTTATAAGTAATTTTTCAAAGAGTAAGAATGGACGCAAGTACTTAAATTTGTACGTATTTTTACGTGTCACAATCAGAAAACAAACACATTGTGCATACGATTTTCCATAATATATACTTTTTATTTGAAACTCAGAATTCCCATTTTTGTCAAAGGCTTTATAGCAATGAAAGGGTGCCCTAAGATGATATTCAAGGCACAACAAAGTGCCACAGGAACCACTGGTATAGAGAAACAGGATCATGTGGGTATAAACTACTGACTGTTGTTTATTCCTGGTTTCAATACACTGTTGCCAGATGAGATAAGGATAATAACCAAATTAAAATAGATGTAAAGTGGATATGTCACAGTAGATATGGGGGTACAGAGCTTCCATAAAGTGGCATATATCTTAGTTGCCAGAAGTACAGGATTTACTATGTTTAGGCTGTGTGTCCATGATAACTACAGTTATAGTTCTGGACGGTCAGACTAACCTCCTTATAGTACCTATTAGATGGCAGATTTATGGAGATGACATGGTTAGACTGTGTATCCATGTAAACTTTTACAGTATAGAAAGTCAGACCTATGTCTTTACAGTGCCAATATTGTCTCCTGCAGTGCTAGAAGTTAAGATATCATCTACCAAATGATAACCAGTGTGTGAGAGCAAGCACGCATGTGTGAGTGATAGCGCGTGTGAGATTGTGTGAGTGAGAGCATGTGAGCTTGTGTGTTCTGTGTGTATTGTGTATAATGTTTTGCGTATAGTGCATTGCATATACCATATTGCATTATAGCATTGTGCATATTGCATATATCATTTTGCCTATTGCATATAGCGTATAGCATATTGTGTTTTGCCTACTGAGTATAGTGGTTTTCCTATAGCATATAGTGTTTGGCTATAGCGTCTTGCATATAGCTTATAGTGTATTGTGTACAACGTTTGGCTTATTGCTCATATTGTTTGACGTAGAGCAGATAGTCCTTTGCCTATAGTGTTTGGTTTATTGCTTATAGCATATGTTGTACAGTGTTTGGTGAATTGCCTATAGCGTTTTGTGTATAGCATTTGGTGTATTGCGCATAGCATTTGGCGAATTGCACATAGCATTTGGCAATTTGCGTATAGCATTTGGAGAATTGTGTACAGGGAAGGATTTCAGGCAGTTGGATCATTTCCTATTTTCAGGAGCATTGTATTGTTTCATAATAAATATATATTATCTTTGAAGAACAAACAAGGAAAAAGCGCTCTGTTAATATATCAATAAATAATATTTATTGTATATAAATGACATATATCTGTCATCAACATAAAAAAGGCTCTCTAAAAAAGCCAAAATCACAATATCTAAAAACAATATAACACAATCTTAATCACTGGACCTCACAGTACATATAAACCATGTATCCAGTAATAAAATAATACAATGTGTTCAGAATACTGAAACACTATTGCTATAGAAACTGCTTAAACAATACACTATAGTGCTGGCCAGCATATATATTATAAGAATCCACTCAATATATAAATCCAATGGGAATCCAGCGAGGATAAAAATAAATAAATGTCCTCTTCCACAAATCGGCCTCCAAATAGAATAGGCAACATATATATCCACTAATATAGTGGTGAGATAGGATAATGAAGGAAAAGTTCCGCTCTATCTAGCGGCTAAATGGCGTCGATAACAAGCGTGAATGCAACCCGCTCTATCTAGCGGTAACACTCCAGAGTGTAAATAGAGTGAATCTGACCTGATCAAAACTTGATTGTAGTCACTTCCAGCCAAGATAATACACAGGCTCCCTGGTCAGAATAAGTTACCTGACCGCACTGGTACCGGATCCTGTGTGCACTGCATGCGCACGAACCCGCTGGGCAAGACACAATACTCCGTCACGTAGGAAAGGTCAACACACAATCTTCGCTTGTATCAAATCCTTCAGCGTCCTTGAACTCCAAGACACGTGATCAATCCAGTAGTAGCCAATACTGACGGGCGAGTGTGTTATAACTCCCAATAATGTGGAAAATAGATTATTCTAAAAGCAGTATCTTCAAGCAATAATATCACTATTGGTACAAGCCAACG
Organism: Rhinophrynus dorsalis; assembly: GCA_037306005.1. Lineage (NCBI taxonomy): Eukaryota > Metazoa > Chordata > Amphibia > Anura > Rhinophrynidae > Rhinophrynus > Rhinophrynus dorsalis. The sequence goes on along the minus strand of CM074720.1, from coordinate 225,078,117 downwards.
CGTTTCGTATCAAAGATACTTCATCAGGGCCGACTACAATCAAGTTTTGATCAGGTCAGATTCACTCTATTTACACTCTGGAGTGTTACCGCTAGATAGAGCGGGTTGCATTCACGCTTGTTATCGACGCCATTTAGCCGCTAGATAGAGCGGAACTTTTCCTTCATTATCCTATCTCACCACTATATTAGTGGATATATATGTTGCCTATTCTATTTGGAGGCCGATTTGTGGAAGAGGACATTTATTTATTTTTATCCTCGCTGGATTCCCATTGGATTTATATATTGAGTGGATTCTTATAATATATATGCTGGCCAGCACTATAGTGTATTGTTTAAGCAGTTTCTATAGCAATAGTGTTTCAGTATTCTGAACACATTGTATTATTTTATTACTGGATACATGGTTTATATGTACTGTGAGGTCCAGTGATTAAGATCGTGTTATATTGTTTTTAGATATTGTGATTTTGGCTTTTTTAGAGAGCCTTTTTTATGTTGATGACAGATATATGTCATTTATATACAATAAATATTATTTATTGATATATTAACAGAGCGCTTTTTCCTTGTTTGTTCTTCATTGAATTTTTTGGTCTGTCCACTTCCAGACTATTGGATTGATAGCGTACTGTTATTATTATCTATTATTACTATTTTATTTTATATATATCCGGTGTTTGTCCTACTAATAAGCGCCTTTTACATTTTTTGTCTTTTATATATTATCTTTGTTTAATTAATTAATTTATTTATTATTATTATAATTATTTATAGTTATTTTTGAGGAACTGAGTGCCTCTATATGATCTACTATATGTCTTTTCTTTTTTGTGAGTAACTCTATACCCTGAACACTCAGACGGTTGATTCTACAATTGTTTGATTTAAAATGTGTAGCTATATTTGACCTAAAATCATCACTGCATATGTCACTAAAATGTTCTTTAACTCACTGTCTAAAACTTTTACCAACATACTGCAAATGACTGTTAGTGCACTTAAGGAGATATATAATTCCCTTAGTAGCACAATTAATGTAGGTCTTCATTTTAAAAACCTCATGAGTGACACTGGCGGTATAAGTATTGGCAACCTTCATTAACCAACAACAACCACAGTGTGAACTACCATATCTGGAGGCTCTAACAGTAGACAACCAAGTGTCTCCCTGTCTCTTTAATTCTCTCTCCAACAAATAGAATGGGCAACACTAAGGTAGACACCGTTGGTGCCGTACAAGATAGTATTCTTACATGGTTTTAAATTTCTGCCTGCAAACCTTTTTCTCCATTAACCCCTTAATGACCCATGGCGTGCCAGGACCGTCATGGGTAAACTTCCCATAAAGACCCATGAGGGTCCTGATACGTTAAGGGTTAAATGATAGCAGCGTGCCTCAGTGCACGCAGCTATCATGCTGAACAGGCTGAAACTGAGCGCTCCAGTTTCACACCTTCTCTAATCTGCCGGTACATGTGATCGCTACTACAGTGGTCACATGTACCGGCATTTTCATTCACAAAGGGCAATGTGTTTTACACATTGCCTTTGTGACTGCTCTCTGCCTCTCTCTTCTTTACCATGAGAAGCAGAGAGCAGACATAAAATCAAATAAAATTAGGCAACGGTTGGAGGTATTAACCTCTTCAGTGCTGGTGCTGGCTTCAGGCTGGACGAAGGTCAATTTTTAAATGTATTAAAAAAAAAACAAAAAAAAAACAGAGCAAATATTTTATTTAAACATACTATTTATTAAACAAATCTGCTGAAGTTTAAAGAAAAAATAATGGGTGTTTTATTGTTGTGGAACAATGTATTACACTTATACACATCACCAAGTCTTATCAATAAAAAAGTGGGAAAATAGGGAGGGAAAGAGGGACTTAGGTATTTCCCCCATTTCCATTGTTTATTTTATTTTTAATTAAATAAATGGTGGGTTATCCATATAAGTATGGTGTCAGAAGAAATCCCTGCTTGTGCTTGAACAAACAGTATATAATTTATGTGGCTGGAATAGAAGACTTTTAGGGAAAACACTGTTGAAGAAAGACATAGTCAAAACAAACAAATACCATAAAATCTCAGGTATAATACGCACCTGTGTATAATACGCAGATGTATATTGTACCCAGGATTTTAGGGGAAAACAAGAGTGCCTATGTATAATACGCACCCTTGTTTTCCCCCTTACTACAAAAAAATATTAAAGCTGCCAGCTACCCTCCTCCGTCCCCCGGTGCAATCCGACATTAAAATAAGACTTACTTGGTGATATAGCCCAAGCCATTGAAGTGCTACATGTGAAAAAGCTCCCTCTCATCTTCCTTGCGGGCGGCATTCTTGCATTTGCCGCCCGCTTCCTTCAATGGACTACCAAGAACTTCCTCCTGCGGTATTGTCCTGTGAGGACCTTGAGATCCTCACAGGGCATTACCATTGGCTGGAGGCGGAAGGTCCTGAAAACCCATTAAAGGAAGCGGGCGGCATTCTTGCAAGGAAGATGAGAGGGAGCTTTTTCACATGTAGCACTTCAATGGCTTGATCTATATCACCAAGTAAGTCTTATTTTAATGTTGGATTGCGCCGGGGGACGGAGGAGGGTAGCTGGCAGCTCTAATATATATATATTTTTTTATTCTGCAAAAATCTCTCGGGTATAATACGCACCCCCCACTTCACATAAGGTGAAGAGGGGTAAAATTGTGCGTATTATACCGGGATTTTACGGTAAGCTCCTGCTCTCTCTACAAATGTGTCACTTCTATCTATAACTATACAATCTCCACAAAATCCCATACAGTAAATACATCTAATTTTCAAAAAGACAGACGGTATTGTGCATATACTATTTTGCAAACAAATATAAAAGGATATATTTAGCACTTAAAAACATCACAATACATAGAGTTCCACAAATCAGGGGGTAATCACTTAAATCCTGGATTTTTCAGATTCTTAGAGTCCGGAAATGCAGCTTGTTCCCAAGATGTCGGGTAGGTTCTCCAATAACATATATGGTTGGTATAAAAGACATAGTCAAAAAGGTCACAATTGCTCCAGTCCTTAAGTGCAATTCACCTCAGATTTTCCCGGTCCTTAAAGGGTTAAGTACTGGTATATGTTTTTTTTTATAATCCTCCTAATATAATCAAATTCAAGACTATAAGGAATAGAAAAAAATGACCTTCCTTTCAATTTTTGTTTTTGACTGGGAGAATTTTGGAGACAATGGAATCCTTAATATTCTTATATTCAAGTAGCTATTGTCTTTTACTAATTCTAGCTATTTCTAACATCCAAACAGGGTATCCCCTTTGAAGAAACCTATTATAGAGGTCTCTAGCCTGCAGTTCAAATATATCCTCTGTAGATCAATTACGGCGCAAGTGCATAAACTGTCCCACCAGTATACCCTGCTCTCAGAAGGCTATTTCCATCTGGTGAGTTACGGTAAATATTTGTAATAATATCTCCAGTTATGCAATTAGCTGAGAGACTTAAATCCAAGAAAGAATTCTCAGTAGAACTAAACTCATAAATAAAAGTTAGATTTAACTCTTTGTTATTTAAAAGAGAACTAAAGGCCTCTATCTCATTCACACTACCATTCCAAATCAACAAGAGGTTGTCCATAAATCTACCATACCAAACCACTCTGTCTCCCTCTCACAATACGCAGAACTCCTCCTAACAACCCATATAAAGTGACAGAACCACACATATGCTGTGCTGTCAGTCATCCAAGCCTTGTTCCACTGTCCACTGGTAACCACAAAACTAGTTATACACTGACAATTTCCACAGCATTTTCCCACTATCCACTTCTAGTCACAGAACCACATACACTGTCTGTCACACCAGCCTTGTTCCACTGTCCACTGATAGTCACCAGAATGCATTAGAGTCAATAATGTTAGCTAAAATATGAAATAATAAAGCACAGCAAAAGAAAGTAAAACATTTCTAAGTATGCAAGGGACAAAGGCATTATTTAAAAATATGAAATGGTAAAGCAATGCAAAAAAGAGAATAAAACAGTTCAGAGAAAATGTTTTCAAGTATATTAGTAGGGTAATATAAAGAAACAGAATACTGGGTCTTGAAATCTAAGATGTGTGTTGATTAGTGAGGATAAAAACTAGTGATAGTAAACTCATTATTTTCTACAGCGTACCAACAATAAGGGAATAGAAATAGATGAAATCTGTCAAAGGGATAGAATTACAAACTTACATTCAACATGTCCTTGGCTGACACTGTGAAAAATACAATAGATGATGAATAAAATTAAGGTGAATAAACCACGTGGACCAGATGGCATATACCCAGTGGTACAAAAGGAGCTTAGGTTGGAAATAGACCTTTATTTCTAATCTTTAAGGACTCATTCTCATTAGTGCCACTTGACTAGAAAAAAGCAGTTGTGATACCAGTTTTCATAAATGATACTACATATATGCTTGTTAATTATAGACTTCTACATTTAACTTTGATAGCTGAGAGGTTATCTGAAATGCTGAAAGGCGTAGTATTCAGAATTGCATGTTGGACAACAATTATAGCAAGATTTTATGAGGAATCAATCATGTGAAACAAATCTACTTTCATTTTATGAATTTAAAGTTGTAAATTAGACAAGGCTATTACAGTGGTGGTTGTCCACTTAAATGCTGCAAAAACACTTGAAACATTGACACCCAGGAGATAATAATAGTTGTTCTTGGATAGAAAACAGGTTGAATGATTACGGAAAGTTGTTATAAAAGTAAGATATAGAAATTGGTCTAAAGTTGTAAGTGGAGTAGCTCATGGATCTGCCCTCTGATTGTTGCTTTTTAATTTGTAGATCTTAACCCCTTAAAGACCAGCGGTCCTGGGATGTTTCCATCCCGTAAGGACCGCTTTGATCCTTGCCGATGCGCCGGTACACGTGACCTGTTGTGTGTATCGGCGCTCCACTTTGGGGCCTGAAAGAGATTGCGTCAGTCTTGGAGCGGTCAGTTTTAGGCCCTATTTTTACTTACATTGTTCCCTGTGGAGCGCTGTAAGTAAAAAGTACGTGACATACTATGACCGTCATCGGTCCTTAAGGGTATAAGGACCATGACAGTCATAGTACGTCATGTAGTCCTTAAGAGGTTAAACTGGCCTCTGAAAACATTATCTCAATATTTGCCTATAACTAGGGATGGCTGAAAACGTTCATGCAAAAAGATGAATGAGAAGACGGTACATTTTGCCTTCTGCTGAAATTTCCACAAAAGGTCTTTTTTCCACCACAACCTCCAGCTAGTATTAGTATTGTCATACTGACCCTCAGCATTGTCCCACAGTAGCCACTGAATATCACATACTGATCCCCGACCTTCTCCCACTGCACTGCTATCCATAGAACACCACATACTTTCCTCTGTCTTCTCCCACATTAGCAACAGAACCACACATACCAACCCACACTCTTGTCTGAGTAACCATAGAATCTCAGATAGTGATCTTCAGTCTAAACCCCTATAATAGCCCTAGAACTACACATACTGACCCCTTTTCCTGTCCCACAGTAGCCATAGAACAACATATACTGACCCCAAATCTTTTCCCACACTTACCATAGAATGACATATACTGAACCCCAAATTGCTGATTTTCCATGAAAATTCCCAGAGGACAAAAATGGACTTTTCTACCATCCATCCTATAACATAAAAGGATTACTAATACATTTAGTGAGGATGATTATCTGAAGAGGGATTGAACACATAGATGTTAGACCTGACAAAACATAGATAATTGTACACTTGTACATTGGGGTCTAGAACAACAATGCACCATATTCAGTAAATGGATTATATTAGAAAATGTTTTGGGAGTACACAGTAAACAACAAAGTTCACAATAGTGTTCAATATTAGCTGCAGCAAAATCCACTAAGACAGTGGTTCTCTACCAGATTGTCGCAACCACGTATTTGGTGGGCTGTGGGCCCCAGCTTAGGATTTCACGCTTTTTCTATGAAGACTCTGATAAAAATTTAAATAAATAGCTACAAATATGTATTAATGGAACTTTTTGTACAATATACTTGATTTTGCCATTATGATTGTATCTTTCATTACCCTTTTGACAGATTCCCTATGAAATGTTTGGTGTACTAAAAAAACAGATTAGAGTTACTGATTTGGCAGGGTATTCTGTAGCTTCTCCCTTACGGGTTCTAGAATTTGTGATTCCTTCTTCTAGCTTTTTGAATTGGGTTGCTCATGGGATAGATACTTTGGGGAAGCTGTTTGCTGACGGGTCCCTTTGCACTTTTGAGGTACTTCGTTCTAGATTCAATCTCCCCAATAAGGAGTTTTATAAATACTTACAAATACGTCATGCTCTTTCTTCTTTCTTGCCTAAATTGGCGTCACCTCTTCCATCTCTGCATGGCCTGATTAAAGCTTGTCTTTGTCCTCTGACTGCACATGGGACTCTGTCTCTTAGTTACGACTCTTTGTTGTCGCCCTCTAGACCCAAGAAGTTTCCTTTTATGGTAGCCTGGGAGAGAGAGTTGGGTGGGGAACTTTCGGAGAGACAGTGGGACATAGCTATAGCCTGTCCATCTCGACTATCATGCTGTACTAATCATATTGAACTAAGTAGGAAGGTGTTGTATCGGTGGTATTTAGTACCCTCCCGCTTATCCAGAATATATCCAGGGACTTCTGACTTGTGTTAGAGAGGATGCATCGAGATAGGATCTATGGGCCATATATGGTGGTCCTGTCCATTATTACAACCATTTTGGACCATGGTTTTTATTATGATTAAAGATACTGTCTCTGTACAATGGCGGGTGGATCCGTGGATAGCTCTGTTTCATGTTTGGCCGGACGCTCTCCGGACTCCTGTACGTTTATTGGTAGGGCAGGTCTTGTTGGCGGCAAAGTCTCTCCTGGCGAGAAATTGGAAATCTGCTTATGTACCCCCTAGAGATGTGCTACAACATTTGGTAACGCACAATTTGTTAATGGAAAAAATGCACTATTCGATAACCTCCAGACTCTGGATAAATGAAGAAGCGTGGTCTCTATGGCAGAGATATTATGACTCTCATTAGCGTGCGGGCCGAGAGTTCCCTTGGCTGGCCGCTCCACTGAGATCCCGCCCTGTATGTGTGTGTTTCTTACCCCCCCCCCCTGTCATATCTCTCTACCTTTTTCATACTCTTTTTTTCCTACTTTCCTTTTCTTTCTCTCTACCTCTTCATTTTCTCCTTTCTTTGATTAAGGGTAAAACCTATTTAGCAAATTTTTATTCTTTATTACAGTCAGGCATTTACTGTTTATTAATACCTTTTTATATAGAACGGATATTGGATATTGCCTGTACATTTCTGTCGTTGTTTTGCTCTTTTTCAATGTCTGTAATATAACTCATCTTAAAAATCTAATAAAATTCTTCTTATGAAAAAAAAAACAGATTCAATGTCTTTAACAAGACATTAAACAGTTTGAGAACCAAAGCACTAAATAATTACCGTGTATAAAAGTGGGGTATATGAAAAAATGACTAATTTACTAATTAGTTTACATATCTTCTAAAGCAAGGCTTTTCTAAAAAAGTTGAATTATACCCTAGGAATAACTGTGTCTTAGATTGTTTAAAAGAAATATTTACAAAGATAGGTTTCTGGCATAACCCAGTCATTTATATCAATACAATTATCTATCTGTAAAGCCACATAAACATTGCAAAACTAAATAGATATACCTCACTTCTGTATTATGGACATGTACCTAGGTATGTCTTTCTGGTAAACAAATTAAGAGTCTCTTATTTATATCTTAGTAGAAGCAGAATACATTTTTTGGAATGATGACTCTTTTGTGGCAGCTCCTGAGTTGCAGGTAGCATTTTCTGATCACCTTTTTCCCCTATGGATGTAGAATCCTTTTACACTACCATTCCACATACAAATGGCATAGCAGCATGCCAAGAATATCTGGAACAAGACAACACAGCCATGGAACCGGTAACACAACTCCTACAATATATACTCACCCACAATTGCTTCAAGGACCTCTACCATCAGAAAATGGGGACTGCAATTGGTACCTGAATGCCAACCTGTTTATAGCAAAATTAGAAGAGGACTTCCTGTCCACCTGCCAGACAAAACCCCTGGTCTATCTCTACTACATAGAGACCGCCAGTAAGGGGGAATTTCTCAAATTTCCCAAAAACAACAATGCATTCCGCCCCAGTATCAACCTAACACTCAGTCACTCACACACAAAAATTAACTTCTTAGACACTACTATAAGTATTAAGAACAACTCCATCCACACATCCCTGTACTGCAAACCAACAGACAGACCAACCTACCTATTGTTTATAGCTTCCACCCAAAACACACAAAGAACTCCATCATATACAGCCAAGCCATCAGATACAACCGCAGCTGTTCTGACATGGAGGACAGTGACGAGCACCTCCAGAAACTCGGAGGAGACTTTATAAAACGGGTTACAGTGTCAGGATTATTGACACTCAGATACAGAAAGCTACCAAAATACCAAGAAAAAAAAATCTGTTGAGCTACAAAGAACAGCACTTCCAAGCATAATATAAGGTGATGTTGCCAGTGGAAAGAAAGGCTATCTCTTACACAAATGTCCATTTTCTCAATTCAAGCACATGTGCCTATTTCAATAGGATACCACACCCTTCAACCACTTCTCAGTTAACTAATTTAGACCTCCCCCCATCCTAAGCATGTTTTCACAATTTTGTTGCTCTTAAATAGATATACAAGCCTTCCCGACTCCAAATGGGTATTAATCTGCTTACCAAAATGTTCTGTTTCACTTACTAATACACAGTTTAATTCTCTATAGTCCCTCCTGACATAAATGTGTATTTTATATGTATCCATTGTATCTGCCATTAACATACACTTGGGTAAGGAATTCCATAATATAACAGATCTTACTGTAAATAAAATGAACATTTTAGGTATTTTCTCTAAACAACCTATACATGTCATTCATTGTTTTTTACAGAAGACCCTACACTTTCAAACAATACCACTGGTTTATGGATATTCTCTGACATCACCAAGAATCTGTACCCAAAATGAAATATAGTAAATGACAAATAACTTGGAGTGCTATTCTTCTATGTTTCACTAGCAAATGCTCATGGTTCAACATTTAATATTAAAGCGCCTTTCTAAAAAAAAACAAAATATTTGTTTTTATGTGTAGGTCTTCCTATAAAATTAGCAAATGAAATCATTCTGCATTTCATGTACAAAATAAAGAGAAATAAAACATGTCGCCCTACGTGCTATATACATTTTAAAAATACACAAAATTCCAGTTTCGGGGACTATTCATTTGCTGTTCAACCCCACAGCTGGCTTGCTATGGAATTTCCAGTAGATGGTGATATAGCAAAAACAAACAAAAATAAATTATTTATTTCCCACATTTACACTGTTTCAGATATACTGAAATTGTTAGTAACCATGAAATACCATATTAAGTTTGGTAGCTAGAGGCCTTCTAAGTAAAATGATACACCATTGGTATGAGCTGACATACCAGCTAGGGATGCTAGGACCAAAAAACTATGTGGACCAATCTGTCAAATGTCTTACTTTTTTAAATATGGCATACCTGCATTTAATGTTTGTAACAACTACACACACACTACTTTGGAAAGAAAACAACCAGTTACTGTACATCAAATGTATTACTTATCTTTCTACCCCTAGCCCAGGCTTAGACAAATATTTCCAAATATATATCGATACAAAGAAAAGGAAGACAAGCCCTGCCATTTTGGAAAGAAGACAACCCACTGCATAAAATTAGGGGTCATTGCTTTCTTCTCCTTAGCTGGATGTTTGCAGACAATGGCTCTAAATTACAAAAAATACATTGTTTTACATTTCTACCCCCTTCAGGTGTACTGAAATCTTTGAGCACTATGGGATATCTGACCTTATTCATTAGTATCTCCTCTCGCTAGAGAAATGGCACCATATAGAGAGCTGAAATAACAGGGTGGGAGGGGAGAGACAGAAGCACAAAACTACCATTAGCAGTATCTGGTGTTTTCCATACATTCTTGAAATATAACCTGCCTGTACTAAAAAGCAGTAACAACTACAGATATTTCAATATTATTATCTTATTGCCAGTGGTCTGCAAGGTTGTCACAAAGGTACTATAAATATGAATGGATACAATACTTAACGCGGCACAAGCTAAAGAACAAGCAGGCTGATTTCAGCACCATATACAGACAGTGCAACAAGTTATAGTGTGGCATAATGAATACAACCTTCCATTATACATAGCCTTCATTGACTACGAAAAGGCCTTTGACTCAGTGAAAAAGCATGCAATAATCAATGCCCTGATCAACCAAGGATTGGATAGAGCTTACATCAATATCCTCCAATCAATATATATAATATATACTAGCAGTGATGAACCTGTGAGTGGCAGAAAGGTATCCAACACACTGGGGAGTTGGGGATGGACTTGCGCTTCTTCATCGGAGAATGAAACAACCTCTGGCAAGGTAAGCAGGTTTAACCCGCATCTTACAGGGCACTCGGGTCAGTTGTCATGTTTGGGGATAAAGATGAGACAGTATGCAGGATAGGCTGGAAGAAAAGAATCGGGAGGAGGGTACAGAAACATCTCTAGAGGAAGAGGAGAACCTGGGGACACAAAAACTGCTCTGCTGGACTGCCTTTGAGGTTTGGCAGCCAGATAGGAAGCTGTGAGAGGAAAGGAATGGGGACCTCTGAGAGCAAAGGAGTGGGGTGCTGTGAATAAGAAGGTGGGAAGCTGTGACAGGAAAGGAGTGGGGTGCTGTGAGTAAGAAGGTGGGGAGCTGTGAGAGGAAAGGAGTGGGGTGCTGTGAATAAGAATGTGGGGAGCTGTGGCAGGAAAGGACTGGGGTACTGTGAGAGGAAAGAGTGAGGGTGCTGTGAGTATGAAGGCGGGGAGCTGCTGGTGGGGAGCTACTCATGCGTTCGTGTGTGTCTGTCTGCATATCTGTTGTGTCTGTGTCTCTAACTGTATGTCTTATATATGCTAGACTTAGAAATCATGGTGTGCTAGCACTGTGAGTTTCTTTTTCTTTTTGTCTTATAGAAATATTTGTGTCAATATATACCAATGGGAACAAATTAAGACCAATGTGGCTTAATAAAGAGATTTGCAGGGAAATGAAAAATAAGAAGCAGACTTTTTCAGAAGGGTCTGATGCATCATTTAAAAATCTAAGGAATGTAATAAACTCTGTAAACAAGCAAATAGGCTAGACTACAACTGAAAGTGAGAACATTATTGCAAAACAGATATCTTAAACAATTCTGCAAGTATATAAATAACAAAATGATTAAAGTTGATATTGATCCTCACAAGGCTGAGACGGATTAATTCATTAGTGAGGATAAGGCTGTGGCTGACACCTTAAACACATATTTTTCTTCTGTATATACAAAGAAAACAACAATGACAGTCTAGAGAGGATCACAGTGTTTCCTTCATCATGTATTTGGCTTACTGAGGACAAAGTACAAAAGAGACTTCAAAATATTAAGGTGAATAAAACATATGGACCTGATGTCATACAACCAAGAGTACTTAAGGAACTTAAGTCAGTTATAGCAAGACCTTTATACTTAATATTTATTGATTCAATTTCATCAGCCTTAGTGCCCTGTGATTGGAGCAATGCTGATGCAGTACCATTATTCACAAAGGGAGGCAAGATCTAAACCAGGAAATTATAGACCAGTGAGTTAATTCCATAGTGGGTAACATATTAGAAGGTATACCAAAGATAATGGTGCACCACCATTAAGTATAGGGGTTGCCCTAAATAGCTAGGCAAAAGGAATGTGTTAAGATAATGTACTTTTTACTAAGATATTAGAAGGGTTTCTTACCGAATTCAGGAATATGTGATGACCAGCATTATTAGTCTGAGCCAGCATGGTGACAGGAACCCGGAACATATGTGAGGCAAGAAGATAAGTGGAACTTGTAAGCGGGGATATACATACATAAACCTGAGTCCAACAAATCATAACGGATTCCTCAGGCTTCTAACAAAAAGTCTAAGTCATATACATGAATGTTTCCTCAGGCCATGTGTCTAACAAATCTAAGTACTATGAATCAATTGTTCCTCAGGGCTTGGGCCTCTAACAAGTCTAAGTCCTACAAATCAATATTTCCACAGGGCTGGTGTCTCTAACAATCATAAGTCCAAAAAATCATCACTGATTCCTATATACCGTAAAATCTCGGGTATAATACGCACAATTTTACCCCTCTTCACCTTATGTGAAGTGGGGGGTGCGTATTATACCCGAGAGATTTTTGCCGAATAAAAAAAAAATATTTATTAGAGCTGCCAGCTACCCTCCTCCATCCCCTGGCGCAATCCGACATTAAAAGAAGACTTACTTGGTGATATAGATCAAGCCATTGAAGTGCTACATGTGAAAAAGCTCCCTCTCATCTTCCTTGCGGGCGGCATTCTTGCATTTGCCGCCCGCTTCCTTTAATGGGTTTTCAGGACCTTCCGCCGCCAGCCAATGGTAATGCCCTGTGAGGATCTCAAGGTCCTCACAGGACAATACCGCAGGAGGAAGGTCTTGGTAGTCCATTGAAGGAAGTGGGCGGCAAATGCAAGAATGCCGCCCGCAAGGAAGATGGGAGGGAGCTTTTTCACATGTAGCACTTCAATGGCTTGATCTATATCACCAAGTAAGTCTTCTTTTAATGTCGGATTGCGCCGGGGGACGGAGGAGTGTAGCTGGCAGCTTTAATATTTTTTTGTAGTAAGGGGGAAAACAAGGGTGCGTATTATACATAGGCACTCTTGTTTTCCCCTAAAATCTTGGGTACAATATGCACCTGCGTATTATACACAGGTGCGTATTATACCTGAGATTTTACGGTAATTCCCTATTCCAAGCCCAGAGATCGCATTGAAATACCATTTTTTCTTAAAGGAAACTGAATAAAATGTTTTAATAATGTGTAGATACAGGGGTAGCAAAATTTCCGACTCTACCTGCATATTGCAGTGCAAAACCCACTGGCAAACAAAGGGCAAAAACACTACCATCACCACTGCCAAAACAGAAGACTGGAATCTCCAGGGAATTTTTGTCGGGCTCAAAACTATATGTAGGAACTTGACAGAAAGGTGCAACATAAAGCTCTTGCATGCTATAAAGATCTGCAGTCACCTCTAACATCAAAGGGACTGATTAATTTAGTATTGTATATGTGGGGGGCAGTTCTTTTGGAGAGGAAGATGAGTGTTTGTGTGTGTGCTACTTGGATTTTTTGTTGTCTCCTCTGTTATCCCAGAACAACTGAAAATTCAGGTGAGAAAACAGCAATGCCCTTATTTTCTTTTAGGGGAAAATATTGAAATAATTTTTATTGCAAAATGTTTCCCACAAAATTCATCTAATGGAAACGTCTGCTTTGCACAGTTTGGTAGTTCAGATTCTGATGCAGATGCATAGGATCACAAAATCTGAAAGTTAGCCCATAACAATCAAGTAGTTAAACTTACTCATATTTGAATTATTAAGTCATAAGGGAACTGTCCTGACTTACAGAATCCTTGATTGTCCCTCCAACCTGTGAATATTCCACCCAGCAAAATTCCTTCTTTCTTTAATTTATACATAAACACAAAGATGCAGAGTCAAACAAATCACTGATTCCTCAGGTAATGTGCCTCTAACAAACCTGAGTCCAACCAATCATAACAGATTCCTCAGGGCCTATGCCTCTAACAAACCTGTGTCCAACCAGTCATAACTGATTGCTCAGGGCTTGTGTCTCTAACAAACCTGAGTCCTACAAATCATTGTTTTCAGGGCTTGGGCCTAAGTCTAAGTCCTACAAATCAATGCTTCCTCAGGGCTTGGGCCAAACAAGTATAAGTCCTACAAATCAATGTTTCCCTGGGGCTTGGGCTTCTAACAACAAGTCTAAGTCCTACAAATCAATGTTTCCTAAGGGTTTGTGCCTAACAAGTGTAAGTCCTATAAATCAATGATTCCTCAGGGCTTGGGCCTCTAACAACAAGTCTATGTCCTACAAATCTATGATTCCTCAGGGCTTGTGCCTAACAAGTCTAAGTACTACAAATCAATTGTTCCGTAGAGTCCAAAAAATCATCCCTAATTCCTCAAGGCTTGTGCCTCTAATAAACCTGAGTCCAACAAATCATAACTGATTTTTCAGGCTTCTAACAACAAGTCTAAGCCATACACATGAATGTTTCCTCAGGCCATGTGCCTAACAAATCTAAGTACTGCGAATCAATTGTTCCTCAGGGCTTGGGCCTCTAACAACAAGTCTTAGTCCTACAAATCAATTTTTCCACAGGGCTGGTGCCTTTAACAGTCATAAGTCCAAAAAATCATCACTGATTCCTATATAATTCCCTATTCCAAGCCCAGAGATCGCATTGAAATACCATTTTTTCTTAAAGGAAACTAAATATAATGTTTTAATAATGTATAGATACAGGGGTAGCAAAATTTCCGCCTCTACCTGCATATTGCAGTGCACAACCCACTGGCAAACAAAAGGCAAAAACACTACCATCACCACTGCCAAAACAGGAGACTGGAGTCTCCAGGAAATTTTTGTCGGGCTCAAAACTATATGTAGGAACTTGACAGAAAGGTGCAACATAAAGCTCTTGCATGCTATAAAGAACTAACATCAAAGGGACTGATTTATTTAGTATTGTATAATGTCGGGGGCAGTTCTTTTGGAGAGGAAGATGAGTGTTTGTGTGTGTGCTACTTGGATTTTTTGTTGTCTCCTCTGTTATCCCAGAACAACTGAAAATTCAGGTGAGAAAACAGCAATGCCCTTGGTTTTTTTTTAGGGGAAAATATTGAAATAATTTTTATTGCAAATTGTTTCCCACAAAATTCATCTAATGGAAAAGTCTGCTTTGCATAGTTAGGTAGTTCAGATTCTGATGCATAGGATCACAAAATTCGAAAGTTAGCCCATAACACTCAAGTAGTTAAACTTTCTCATATTTGAATTATTAAGTCATAAGGGAACTATCATGACTCACAGAATCCTTGATTGTCCCTCCAACCTGTGAATATTCCACACAGCAAAATTCCCTCTTTCTTTAATTTATACATAACCACAAAGACGCAGATATGGCTAAAATGACCACAGTGTTTTATTTCCAGTTGATAGATAAAGAGGACCTTGCCAGTACTACATATACTGAAGAATAAATTCCATAACCAGCATTCATTGATAGTACCCTACCATGCCGTGCCACCTCCTTTGAATATTTCTACTGTTGCAGCTACCAGGTGAGGGCAGCATCGTTAAGAGGGGATCAAAACACACAATAATCTAGCACTGGCAGTATTAGCATCTCTCCTAAACATTCCATCCTTAATAAGTGGGGGATACCCTCCTTTACACCCCTTCAAACATCTTACATGAATTTATCTGGCAAGGTCCTCTCACTGTAACAATAAACAGAATTCTATACAATTATGAGACAACTTAGGCCTGCCTATGGACTTACTAAGAGTCATCCTTCAGCACTCAGGAGAGAAAAAAAAAACATTAGAGGAAACCTCTGGGGAACCATGTCTGAAAGGACTGCCCTTCCCACTGGGCATTAAAATGTCTATACAGAGAATGAAACAGACTATGCCTTGGCCTTTATACACACAATTATTTATTATAATTAATCATATATAAACACACACATATATATATATATATATATATATATATATATATATATATATACATATACAAATACAGTGTTAAATACATATGTGCAAGTACTCATAATTATGAAACCTGGACAAATACATTGTAACATTTCAAGCAAAGAGTCAAAATTAACCAAAGCAATTTGATTGCAAAACCACAGTGAACAAGAGAAAGGGAAGAAAAGGGGGATATGTAGACACATCTCAACTGTGGTAGTGAAAATGGAGGAGAATATGTAAACAGGTTTGAAAGGTTTTTAAGAGTGGTTTAACCAACCCATCCCATATTAATCAAAACCTATGCAACCTACCCATGTATGCTCCCATGACAGAAACTCACACCACTTCACCTCTTCATATTATACTATGATGAATTAAAAAGATTGCACAAGGGCAACACAAGCTAGGAATAAGGCACCCTTTGCTTTGCTTATGTCACTACTTCCAATCCTGTATGTGACCATGGGATGGTGGATGTAACAAAATGTTAAGACCCAGGAACACTGATGTATCTTCACCTCCTCTAAATCATGTCCCGCTATAGCTCCACTCCATACATGCAGTATGCTTACTTACACATTTGATTCCAAAATCCACGTATAAGTGTTTTTTTCATTTATAGCTCGATAATCTTAATCGATAAGACCTGGTTACAGGTCATTAGAATCTGCTGTCATGCTGCCCCTAGGCTTTATTGCTCCTAGGCTTCCTGAAGCATCAGATGTTAATGAATACAGAAAAAATATTCTCATAATGTTTTCATAGTCCAGTGGCTGGCTGGGGATGATGGGAACTGTTGTACTCCCTGCCTGGAAGACCTCAGGTTGTCACCCCTGGTTTAATGCCTTCAGTAGTCAAAGACTATTGAAGGCAGTCCTAATTTCAGTGATCAGGCATTTCAATTACCATGAATACCTTGCAATAATTAAATGGGATATTAGCCACAGGAATACTTGCCTTTTAATTTAACAGATTAATTTACATAAGCAGGTAACCTTTACACAGAAGTGAGGTATAGCTATTTATTTCTATTGATGTCTGCCACTAGGTCACACCTGCACACAATAAACAACAGGCTTCAGTAAATGTGAATGGATTGTACACAGCACAAGTTCTTATCAATCCCTATCGGATTTTAAACAGAAACAACAATGAATGCACTGTTAGAGTGAAGAAACGTTCAAACATTATATAGATGTACCTAACCGGTACGAAGGTTACATACCAAAGTAAATCTTTCTTTTAAACAAAATAAGAGCCACTTTTTACTATGCACATTGGAGGAAAAGAGCTAAAATAGCTTATCTTGAACAACATTTAACCCTTTAAGTGCCAGAGGAGTGCTTCACAATGCATTGGATACATCTCTGTTAATCAAAGGATTAAAACAAATCTCAACCCTCCACAACTAATAATACATTGTAAAGTGCTGCACACACTTGTGGTACTATATAAATATATTCATTCATTCATTCATGCATTCATTCATTCATTCACTCATTCATTCATTCATTCATTCATAATATTACTGATGTGGAACTCATTTCCAACAGATCAATTGACCTGCTTCTTCCAGAGCCTAATATTTGGCAACCCCAGAAAAACACACTAATCAGGTGAAGGAAGACTGAAAATCTAATGCAAAACAACTGTGAAGATACTTGAAGGGGAGTTTACTTAAAATAAATACTTCAAAATAAAGTCAGTAAAAAGTTTCCACCTTATCCCCAATCCAACGCATTATCCAGTATCTGCCCATAAATAAAGAATGTCAGATCAATTGCATTACCTTTCAAGATGACTTATTTTCCTTCTACTGTATCCAGAAGATAAAACTGGTGTTTTTACTTAAATGGATACTAACACTGCAATAAAACTTTATCTCTGATTATTACGTACAATTTTTTTAACCTGTTCGCTATATACAGTTACTCACATTTATGTAGTTCAAATGCTATTGAAGCTGAAAGAATCCCCCCCTCCTGCCCCTTTTGGCCGCCTCCCCTTAGCTCTGTGAGCCGGTCGTGGGACCAGACGGATGCAGCGAAGGACAATCTTCAGTCGGTAAGTATAAGGAAAACCCTGCCCTCCTTGATGCTTACTGAAGATTGTCCCTTTCCGCGCTTCATTTGGACCTACATGAGAGGATCAGTGACACAGGAGAAAGGGGCAGGAGGGGGATCCTTTCTGCTTCAATTGCATTTGAAATACAGAAATGTAACTATAAAGGTTTTATTGCGGTATTACTATCTCTTTAACCAAAAGGACAAACTACTAATTCAGCCAGTCGGGGTTGGGGGAGAATACTGATTGTATTCACTTAATTACGGGGACATTTAACTCCCCAGCAAATACAAAATGAATCTCATTGAATAGATATCCTAAGTGGATCATGTAATATAAACATACTTGGAGGAACACGTGTATGAACTTTTGTGGTTAACAGCTAAAAATGTGAAGGAAGATGTGACAGTTATAGATTTGTTTAATATGGTCTCTAACCCAATGAGAAAGGTCAACAATGCATTGCAAAGCAATGTGTGGGAGTCCCTCTAGCTTTCAATATGGAAAGATCACATTGATGGTGGGTAAACAACCATGAAGTATGTGTGTGTTAAACAAATATTTATGTTTCCTATGGGGCCTTGTGCAGTATTTTCACCCAAGTGTTGATGATGCATGTAATGCTCATTGCAACCTCCACAGGAAACTCAAGCCTGCCTTTGGGTTCTGCATGGCAAAGAAACTCATGAGTAGACCAACTTGACAATGAGTGTGTTCACAATTCATAACTCCAAAAAATATATAACCCCTGTTATTTTTTAAATATCTGTTTCCTTCACTGTGTACATTAGGGGTGGGCAACCTGAGGCAATTCAGTTATTGCGAACTTTAACTCCCATCATCTCTGGCTGGCTGAAGGATGATGGCAATTGTAGTGTGAAACAGCTGAAATCCCTCAGATTGTCCACCCTGCTCTACATGATGTTCTCTGTTTCTGGCATCAACTGTTTGCTTAGGTGTCGCATTCCCTTTAGTCTTCCAAGCTTCTAGTCCTACATTTGTATTCCTGTCTCCTCCACCCTCTATATTCAGGGGTGGACTAGGAACAGGTAGGGCTCTGGAGTAAAACAGTCACAAGGCATTCCCCTCAAATATATATTAATTATATTTAAACACTGTCATGGGCTGCTGGTCAGTAAGGGGTGCTGACCACAGCAGCAAAAGTAAATAAATAAAGTGGAACCCAGAGATCAAGAAAACCAGCACACACACACACACAATTAAAGGCAACACAAATGTATTATAAACGTGCATACAAGGAACATGAAATAGTAATATACAAAAAAAATTAAATGAAATAGAAGAGAGCAGGGCCTCTGGGCACGGGGAACAGGACCTCTGGGCATGGGGAACAGGGCTACTGAGAACAGGGAGCAAGGCTACTGAGAACAGGGAGCAGGGCTACTGAGAACAGGGAGCAAGGCTACTGAGAACAGGGAGCAAGGCTACTGAGAACAGGAATAAAGGTAGCTCATGAACACAGGAAAACAGCCAGCTACGGAACTCAGGGGTGCAGCCAGCTCAGGAACTCGGGGGTTCAGGAACTCAGGGGTTTAGCCAGCTCAGGAACTGGGGGGTGCAGCCAGCTTAGGAACTTTGGAGTGCAGCCGGCTCAGGAACTCAAGGATTCAACTAGCTCAGGGGACTCAGGGTGCAGCGAGCTCAAGAAACTCAAGGTGCAGCTAGCTCAAGAAACTCAGGGTGCAGCGAGCTCAAGAAACTCAAGGTGCAGCTAGCTCAAGAAACTCAGGGTGCAGCTAGCTCAAGAAACTCAAGGTGCAGCTAGCTCAAGGAACTCAGGGTGCAGTTAGCTCAACGAACTCAGGGTGCAACTAGCTCAAGGAACACAGGATGCAGCTAGCTCAACGAACTCAGGGTGCAGCTAGCTCAAGGAACACAGGGCCCAGGCACAACAGAAAAGAAACTAGAACTGATATGAACTGATCAGTATAATCTGACCCAGAGGAAGGAGAGAGACTGAACTAAACAGGGAGTAGGTGATTGCAAGGTGGAGCCAGCTGGGAACAGAATCAGGTCTCTTTAGTCTGAGTGCAGCAGCCTACAACAGCACCACAAACAGGTAGTGACACTGTGAGGTACTGCACCAGGCTGAGGAGAGGACAGAATCATGACAAACACTGAAATAACAAGCTGACCCAACTGGCCCAATTTGCCTTTTTTTTTTTTTTTTAAGCACTAATACCAATTATATAAAAGGCCTCTTTCCTGATACAAATTTGACTTTTCAATTTATATGATATGGTAGCCATATCATTGTTTCAGTAAGAGACATTCATGGAAAAGCTGTATATATCGAGTAGTGCAGTCTTACAATGTGCTTTTTTTTTCTCATGTAGCACCTACTTGTATGGTAATATGGCAATCCTATTATTAATGTTTACTTGTTTGTTTGTTTTTTTTCCCACTTTTCCAAAGCTTTATTGAATAAAACAAAACAGCTTGACAAAATATAAAAGCAGCCAGACAAAATGTAAAGCAGCACTTACAGAAAGGATACCATACCATACATAAAGCAGTGGATTACAGAAGAAAATAAAGCATATCCGCCTTCTGAATAATCATAGTACTGTAATAGAAGTAACATCTGTAACTGAACTACATAAGTCTTTAAAGTGAGCAATAGCTGAATTCAAAAGAAGCTAGGTAAACCTATTATAATGGCAGGATGACAGGGTAAGATACCCGACACCTTGTCAGGACCACCTATGCACCTCCAAGAGTACACCGGAGGGGAGATTGTGGGGAAATCAAAATTTTGGAAATATACATAGGCTCCTAACAAAAATATAATAACAATAGGACATATATGAATTGAGGCAGCACATATATATAATAAACAGCCTTAAGAATACGAAGAGCTCCTCGGGGGGGAGAACATTCCCCTACTAACAATAAAACAGTAGCTGGAGTATAATCATACTATTATTCCGGGTGCTTCACAGCCTTAGTCCTCCCCGGGGTAGCAGAAAAAGTAAGAATAATGGAATCGTGCAGTATAGAAGTAATTATATATAAAACAGCCACTAAAACAACCTGCATTACTTCTGGCATACCTAGAAATACATCCCTCGCAGTGTTCCAAAACAAAAAGGATAATATGATTAAGAACAAAATCCCCCAAAACATATCAATCACCCATTTCTGTATAGCAGCCTCCACAAAACATAGGGCAATATTCAACCAATGGCGGTCCCCATGGGCCCTAGGGAGTCCGACCCAGCAATTCTTGAAGAGGCAACTAGTCCAGGATAGCGTCCTTCACAAACAGGGAGATGTAAGGGGCACAGTTAGCCAAGCTAAGGGTAATATCGCTGTGTCCAACCATCATTCTAAAAAATGAACTGCAGAAAGCAGGATCCTTCAAAAGGCATCACCCGAGAAGAGTCTTGGATCCCAATGTAAGGTATCCCAGACATAGTCCATCTCTTGCATAAGGGGAAGCAAAGTGGCACGAACAGCTATGATAGCAACAAGACCTAACTCCGGTCCCAGATCATTCGGTAGCATCTTCTCAAAGAATGGGCCATAAGGACCCCGGTCACAAAAGATATCTCTCAGAAACCCAACTTCATGTATATTGGAGCAAAACACTTGATAGGTCATCGGATCTGCTTCACTGGATAAAGATGTAGGCAGACACTCTCTCCGTTCAACCGTGACTACCACCAGTCGATCCTCAGTGTGCGGCGACTCATGTACTAACATTAGAGTGCAGACTATCAAACTCCTCCCATACAGAATTTCGAATTTCTCCAAGCCAGGTTCTAAACTCCTCTTTCACCGGTAGTTGCAATAAGTCCGCTGTAGTAATCAGAGGAGAGGGAGTAGGTAGCTACGTGCTTAGAGCTGTCACAGAAGATATATTATCAAGGTCTCTAGCAAGGCCTTGTAAGTGTGTGTGATCCATTTCCCGTTGTGTAACCAGGTCTCCTTGTAACATGGCATTCAGCAATGTCCTCCGGACTGTGAAGCGCAAAAAAAGCCAGCTCATAAGCACCTGCTTAGCAGGCTTAGTATTGCAGGTCATGAGATATGAAATGATTCCCCGTCAGACAGAGATGATGTCCACTTGAATTTTCAGCAGGTTGAGTACCGATTCGGTTAGTAAAACAGAATCATTTGCCTCTGGCATTCAGAGCTTCAAGACAAAGCATCCATCTTGGTCTGTGGCTAGCTCCGCCCCCCCTTACTTGTTTTTTTAATATTCAACCTAATTATTTTTGCGATACCACAGAGCTTGCAATTGGAAAGGTGCTACACATCATACAACAGAGTTGACAAATGAAATGAAGTTACGCTAGTAACACCGTAGAGCTTACAGATGAAATGGAGACACAATAGTGATACATAAAGGTCACAAGTGAAATGAAGCCACACAAGTGACAGCACAGAGTTAGAAATGAAATTGAGCTACACTAGTTATACCAAAAAGCTTGCAATATAAATGGAGTTACACTAATGATAATGCAGAGCTTACAAGGGAAATGGGGCTATGCTTTGATACACACAGCTTACACTTGAAATGAAACTACAGTAGTGATAACACAGTACTTACAATTGAAATGGTGTTACACTAGTGGTACCACAGAGTTTACAGCTGACATATAGATACACTAGTGATACCTCAGAGCTTACAATTGAAATGGTGCTACTCTAGTGATATCAGAAAGCTTTCAATTGAAATACCAATACCACAGAGCTTACAGTTGAAAAGGATCTACACTAGTGATTCCACAGAGCTTACAGTTAAAATGTGGTGGCACTAGTGATATCACAGAGCTTACAACTGAAATATAAGTACACAAGAAACACCGCAGAACGTACAATTGAAATGGAGCTACAATGATGATACAAAGGAGCTTAAAATTGAAATATAGCTACACTAATGATAACACACTCACATTAGTGATACAACAGAGACTGCAAATTAAATTGACCTACAATAGTGATATTGCAGAGCTTAGAACTGAAATAGAGCTACACATGTGGTACAAGTGGGCTTACAATTGAAATAGAGGTGCACTAGTAATACACAGAACTTGCAGCTGAAATGCAACTACACTAGTGATACCACAGCGAGTGACTGAAATAGAACTTCACTAGTGATATCATAGTGCCTAATTAAAATGGAACTACACTAGTGATACCACAGAGTTACAACTAAAATGGAGCTAAACTAGTGATACCACAAAGCTTACAACTTAAAGGCAGTCATGTTGATGTACTATTATGAACTGGGATAATTCTAAAATAAACCACAATTAGCAATAAATACAATTTCTGAAAACTCCAATTAACAAGCAATGCATCAGAGACCTTTCTAACTCCTGTAAAATCAATTTGAGTTTTTATTGGTCCCCCATGCTGCAGTTAGTTTGCCTCAGAATTACTTCAGTTCTTTATAGTATATCAGCCTCTGTATTAATGTGGATCTAAAGAGAAGTCCTCACTGCCTCCCATCCTCCTGGGTTGTGATTTATTCCAGGTTCCAAGTGAAATGATACAGCAAAGCAAGTTGCAGGTTATCACAGGTGACATCTCATTAGCCTCACTGCACTATAGAAAACATTAATACAGAAGAAAATTAGTTTTATGAATAACTACAAGAGGAGCTTGCTAGTTCTTCTTGCTCCTCTTGAATACTGGTTATACAGTATTTCAAACCCCCCCCACTCTCCAGGTGCAGCACAGTGCAAAATTTAGTATTACAGGGTTCCCCCTGGATCTTTTTGCCCTGGGGTTCCCATCGTTAATCCGTCCTAGCATTCATGGTGTTGTATCTTTCTAACCTACGTTTCTGTGGATTTTGATATTTCAATCTATTTCCTCTCGCGTTTGCTTTTCAGATCAGCTGCAATAACTGATTTTTATAAACAACGTTATACATTTTCAATCCATTTTAACTAAATATATTGTAAATAGCTGTGTAAATTAGAAGTTCTCAAACAATGTTCTGTGGAATCCTAGTGTTTCCTTAAAAAGTACTAGAGTTTCCAAGGACAACACTATGTTGGCAGTCAGTGAAGCTGATGTATTAAGGAAAAATGAAGCACCATAGAAATTTCAGTTGACTCAAATGGGGCTAAATACCCCCTTTCATGATAAAGGGGTCTCCAAAACATTGCTTCAGAATGTGCTGGAAACTCTAACATTGAATAGGTTAAAGGGATAGTAATACTTTGTTGTAAAAATGTCTAATATTGTAGATATATTAACAAGGGTAGTAGAATAACCTAAGTCCCATCTCTCAAACCTTTTATAGTTTGAGAGATCGTAGCTTTTAAAGTTCTCCCCTTCCTTCGCTTTTTCATATGTCACACTACAAAGTGTGCCTGGTTTGTGAAAACAAAATACAAACAGTTGTGTGTTCTTTAGTTAGGTAGTTTTGCTGTTGTGTTGTGGTAAATAATAGATTTGTGCGATTCAGTTCGTCCACATTCCGATTTTGGACAAATATGGCTAATTCGGAGCCATTCAGACATGTTGAAAATCTTAGAGTCATTTGTTTTAAGAACCTGTTTCCAAAACATTTCTGGGCAGAGTTTCGGTACAAGATTTGGATATTCGGATGACATTCCCTCCCGCACGATACTTTCCCTCCTTCTCTAATCCAATTAGCTTCTTTGTACTTTCTGTCCCTCTCTAGTTCAATTAGCTTCTTCGTTTCATGATGGTGGTTGGACTAATGACATCACAGACACCAAGACAGATCCTGCATTTCCTGTTAGTGCACATTGCGTTGCAGGAGCTTGGAGAGAGAAGAAGCAGATAGAGTGACTGTCCAGTTGTTGTGTAGGCAGGCAGATAGGCATAGTCAGGCAGCCAGCATTAGTGCCAGTTATTGCCACTGCAAGGGAGAGTCACCTTTGTTCCTGTGTAAAAGCTGAAAATTCGACTTAGGAGTTTGTTTGAATAATCTGCAGTGACACAATCTCACACTTGTGTAGGGACTGAGAGGCCTAGCAGCTCACTGCCAACGCAAGGGGGAATCATCATGGTTTAAAAACATTCAAAATTCAACTTAGGAGTGTATTTGAATAGTTTGCAGAGTGATACCATCTCAGAGCTGTGTAGGGACTGGAGGGCCTGCTGTCTAACTGCCACCACAAGGGAGACTCATCAGTGTTCCAGTGTTTAAAAAATTAAAAATCCAACTTACGAGTGTATTTGAATAATCTGCAGAATGATACCATCTCAGAGCTATGTAGGGACTGGGGGGCCTGCTGTCTAACTGCCACCGCAAGGGAGACTCCTCAGTGTTCCATTGTTTAAAAAATTAAAAAATCCAACTTAGGAGTGTATTTGACTCAGCAACCACCAACACCACCAGAGTGATGTTGCGTTCAAGCAGAGCTAGCAGCAGCAGGTGGGCAAAGAAGAGTTCTAGTACTAGTCAGACTCAGCAGCAGAAATCCTTTCAAAATCTGCAAGAGTTAGAAGAAGAATCTGAGGGAACAAAGTCTCCTAAGCTTGATTTGTCCCCTGAGCTTGATTTTTCCAGTGACCTTGATTATTCCCCTGAGCTTAATATTTCCCCTGCTTCCCATAGTACTCCTCCTGTTTCTCCAGTTATACTTGTGTCTTCTATTGACAACTCAACACTTGCCTCCCCAGTTCCATTTGAGTCTCCCAGCCAGGTAGTAGCTGCTAGTGTCTCTGCCACCAGTACCACTGTTAATCCACAATCCTCCTCCAGTCCCAGTCCCAACATCTCTGCTGCCATCTTTAGGTCTACTTGTATCCCTGTAACTGTACATAGAAAGAAAAAGCAAAGTGAGATTGCTCCAGCATATGAAGATGAAGAAAGTATCACCTCAGTTTCTTCTTCTCCTCTACCTTCCAGAGTCATCCGTCGCTCCAAAGCTTGGGACTATTTTGTGGAAGTTGTCGATGGCTGGATAGCAAAAAATAAGTTGTGTGGCAGGGAAGTCACCCGTGGGCAAGTGTTGGGTCATCTGACCACCTCCGGGGTGAACCAACACCTGAACAACTACCACAAGTCTGTGCTGATAAGTGCAGAAGGTGGCAGTACCAGTACTGCATATAACAGTGTCACACCCACCACCAGTAGGCAGCAGGTGAAATGGCAGGGGGATCATGCCACATCTGGTCCCAGTTAAAGCAGCAGACAGTCACAGCCCATCCCAAAAACAATACAGGCCACACTTGAAGATTTTGGTGGGTTTCATTCCAAGGGGATGTGCAGACAGCAGGACAGGAAAATCACACGCCTCATTGCCCAGCTCATAGCCGTTGGGGGTGCTACTTTTAATTTGGTGGACGGGGAGCCCTTCCATCAACTTATGGAGGCTGTTGCACCCCGATATAAAATTTCACCCCACACCACATTTAGTAGAAATATAGTGCCCTCACTCTACCTGTCATGCATTGGGCTTTTGAAGGACCTGCTAGGAAAGGCTGCTGGCCAGTCAGTGCCCTTTACCACTGACTTATGGAGTGCTCCGAGTGGCCAGCATGGCTTCCTGTCATTGCCGGCACATTGGTGGCAGCCTAATGTGTTGCAAGACACACCGACAGCAACAACAAGTTTGGGTGCAGTAGCCAAGCAGGCAGGGCACTGCTCTTTCGTCCTCCATGCTGAGGTAATGCATCAGCAGCACACCTCAGATAACATTTGCAAAGTACTGCAGAACATGGTGACGCAGTGGCTAGGGGAGCAGGCAGGCACACAGGCACAAATGGGGTTTGTGGTTACTGATGGTGCAGCTAACATGATCAAGACTCCCCGGGATGGCAGATTTGTGGGTGTGCACTGCTCAGCACATGTCCTGCATCTAGTAGTGAAGGCTGCTCTCGAGGATAGCAGTAACACTGGAAGGCTGCCAGCACTTCTGGAGTCTTGCCAACAAATTGCTGGCCACTTCCATTGGAGCGTCAAAGATAGCCAGCTCCTCAGGGAAAAACAGGAAAAGGCAGACCTCCCAGAGCACCGCCTAAAACAAGATGTTGGGACCAGGTGGAACTCCACCTTAGATGTGCTAGAGCATATCCTGGAGCAGAAAAAGGCAATTCACGCAATGTCATGTCACCATTTCATTGGCAGTAACAGAACTCGCACCAGTCATCCTCAGTTGCTGCTGTATCCATGTATTCACTGAGTCATGCCTGCTCCAGTGTTCTGCAATCCTGGCTGCATCTCCAGTGTTGCTGTCATCCTTAGTCTGCCTCACACCAGTCATCGTCAGTTGCTGCTGTATACATGTATTTACTGAATCCTGCCTGCACCAGTGTTCTGCAGTCCTGGCTACATCTCCAGTGTTGCTGCCATCCTGAGTCTGCCTCACACCAGTCATCCTCAGTTGCTACTGTATCCATGTATTTACTGAGTCCTGCCTGCTCCAGTGTTCTGCAGTTTTCTGCTGGCTAGAACTCCAGTGTTGCTGTCAGCCTGAGTCTGCCTCGCAACAGTCATACTCAGTTGCTGTATCCATCTACTGACTGAGTCCTGCCTGCTCCAGTGTTCTGCAGTTTGCTGCTGCCTGCATCTCCAGTGTTGCTGTCATCCTCATGTAACGGTTTTCAAGACACTCAGACCAGCTGGTATAATAAAACACAGTTTTATTAAATAAAAAGAAATAGAAAGGAACGCCCTCTACAGGCAACAATAGAAATAGTGAACACAAGCAGAGTTGCTATTACAGGTAAGTAGATGAACACAATGGTCACTATAACATATCACTGGAAGGTACACAGTAGCCAGGCTACTCAAGGGTTAAATACAACAATAAGTCAGTCTCAGTTGTGGAGTTTGGCACGCCCAAGATGGTGATAAAGCTGTTGATGGTAGTGCACAGAAGGCTGGATGCACAGTCAGTACTGCCTTAGACTATAGCGGTGCATAGCCCCCACGGGCATAGCAATGAAGACCACAATATATGCTAGTGCTTGAGTCGGTAGACCCCACGGGCATCACTACAGAGACTGCTATAATGCAAGAGCTTGCCAATAGCCCCCACGGGCGTAAAAACGGAAACCAGCGATACAGTGACTTGAGCCTGTAGCCCCCACGGGCGTATACCGGAGAAACCTGCAAGAGCTTAAGCCAATAGCCCCCACGGGCATAATACTGAGGCTGCTGTAATGCTAGAGATGGCCAATAGCCCCGCGGGCGTACACCGGAGACCTCTCTGTGCTGCACGAGAGGTGAGCCAATAGCCCCCACGGGCGTATACCGGACACAATGCTAGAGCCAATAGCGCCACTACCGGACACGGTAAGCAATACCGACTACTCTGCTAGGTGGCGGATTGAGCTGCCGTCCAAATCAAGCGTACAACGCGGCCAGCTCGGCAGAAGTAGCAGTTAGACAGGAATAGGCTCAGCAATAAACGTAAAGGCTCACAAGAGGTAAGCCAGCACTGAACAGGTTAAGCAGCTTGTAGAACTAAAGCTTAGTGAAAATGTGAAATGCTCTGCAAGTATCAGGGAGGCTCAGTACGGAGGCACAGCTCTGCACTCGGTAACGGAGACTCAGCACAGGAGGCACAACACAGAAGGAGTACTGTGGCAAGAGACAATGAGTCCGGTACTCGGCCTTAGCGGAAGTCAGAATGTCGCAACGGCGACAGAAAAGCAGGAAGCAGTACACGCAGGTCACTGGAACAAGCCGGTTCAGGTCACAGAGAAGGAAGTCAGCCAGGACGGATCGGTACACGGAGGTGGTTCTCAGACAAGCAGGATCAGTCACAGAACGTCAGCCAGGCCTGGGTCGGTACATGGAACAGGAACACAAGAGTGTAGTCAGGACAGGCCAATTCGGTACACAGGAATCAGGATCAACTGAAGACAGCGACAGCAACAGCAACACTGGCTCAGGAACACCACGAAAGGGCAAGTGACAGGTGTCAATGGCTAGGTATAAAAAGGTCACCGGGGGCGGGCCAAACATCCACAGCCAATAGGAGAGCACCACAAGCGAGAGTGACAGAAAGGGATCACGGGCTTCATGATAACTCATTTGTGTAGTCTAACTCTATTCTAAGAAAAGTCGTATGTCTATAAGTTCTGCCTGCTCCAGGCTTCCTGTATGATTTTCGTATTGTTATCCGACAGTACCTCTTTTCGGTGGAAACGGGATGA
Organism: Rhinophrynus dorsalis; assembly: GCA_037306005.1. NCBI lineage: Eukaryota > Metazoa > Chordata > Amphibia > Anura > Rhinophrynidae > Rhinophrynus > Rhinophrynus dorsalis. Next base: position 225,049,116 of record CM074720.1, on the reverse strand, counting down.
GGTCAAAGACGATATTGTCCAACCCCAGATCCCAAAGACATTTGCCACATGGTGACTGCTAAACTCACACTCTAGCAAACAAGTGGCGGAGTCAGTAAACTCCTGCCTGCTCCAGGCTTCCTCAATTTTGTAGTCTAAGTCTAATCTAACAAAAGTTGTATTTCTATGTGTCCTGCCTGCTCCAGGCTTCCTCATTTTTGTAGTCTAAGTCTAATCTGACAAAAGTTGTATGTCTATGAGTCCTCCCTGTTCCAAGCTTCCTCATTTTTGTAGTCTAACTCTAATCTAAGTAAAAGCTGTATGTGTATGAGTCCTGCCTGCTCCAGGCTTTCTCGGTTTTGTAGTCTAACTCTAATCTAAGTAAAGTCGTATATATTTATCTCCTGAGTCCCTCCTGCTCCAGGCTTCCTCAATTTTGTAGTCTAACTCTAACCTAACAAAAGTCGTATGTCTATGAGTCCTGCCTGCTCCTGGCTTCCTCTTTTTTGAAGTCTAACTCTAATCTTAGTAAAGTTGTGAGTCCTGCCTGCTCCAGGCTTCTTCAGTTTTGTAGTCTAAGTCTAATCTAAGAAAAGTCATATGTCTATGAGTCCTGCCTGCGCCAGTTTTCCTCAATTTTGTAGTGTAACTCTAATCTAAGAAAAGTCGGATATCTATGAGTCCTGCGTGCTCCAGGCTTCCTTGGTTTTGTAGTCTAACTCTAATCTAAGAAAAGTTGCATGTCTATGAGTCCTGTCTGCTCCAGGCTTCCCCAGTTTTGTAGTCTAAAGTCATATGTCTAATATCTACTGAGTCCTGCCTGCTCCAGTCATCCTAAATGTTCCTTCTTCCTTCAAATAGCTACATCCATACTTCATCTACAGTACCATAAGGCTAAAGCTCCACCTTACCCTGTTCCACCATCTTCATTTAGACCCTGGAAAAGGTTCCACTTATTTTTATTTATCTAATTTTGATTTTATTGTGTTTTTAAAAGCATAGTGAATTTGGCCAAATAATTCGGATCCAATCCGAATTTCATCTGAGCCGAACAGGTCCGGTCCGATTTTCCGATCAACAGAAAAAAAATAAAAATTTATCCGAAATCGAATGTTACTGAATTTTTTTCCCGTGCACAAGTCTAGTAAATAATAATTAAAAACCCACTTTATTTATCAACGTTTCAGTCTGATACTGGAGCCACACTAGTGCTACTAGTGATTCTAGACCGAATGTTTATAAATAAAATGCATTTTTAATTATTTCTGAAGTCCTATGATTGCTTGCCTTTGGTTGATATAATATATAAAATATACATATACAGTACTGTGCAAAAGTTTTAGGAAGATGTGAAAAAATGCCGTAAAGTAAGAATGCTTTAAAAAAAAAATAGAAAACAAAACAAAAAATGAGGCGCTCCTGGTGTAATAACGTCTTGGTAAAATGAATATCACCACTCCCACCACCAACAGGAAATCTACTCACAGGATGCACTGTTCAACTAAACACATATGTGTCAGTTGACGTATGCACTTTAGTGGTGTTAACACTGTCCCCACAACAGTATGAATCTTCAGTTGAGCGGACAGCTCCTCTGGACACTCTACAGAAGTGCCAAACATGCAAAACAACAAAAAAAGAGGGCGCCCAATAGTGCCTGTTAAACTTTTAACAATCCAGGTATAATGGAGTAAAGAATATACTCACAAATGTGTTGGTTGCTAAAGAGCTTATGCCCATTTGCAACAGAACAGGCAAGTAGAGAAATTCTCCTGTCTCTGCTCAGGTAGCTGCTTTTTTTTAATCAGGTTCTTCAAACGGTGCTGCTTGTTAATCTTTGATTTATTAAAATTATCCAAACAAATGGTTGTATAAATTTGTTTTTAAATAATATAGTACTAAACTAGTACAATAGGGTATGCTGTGATCACCCTTCTGGCACTCAGAGGGGACTCGAAGTGTTAAAATATGATGAAAAATATAGTACTTTTATGATTACGTCATCCGTTATTTTTGTTTGCAAACTTATTACAGTTATCTTTGGATTATTTCTCATGGTGCTATGCAAATTTCAATTTGCATATTTACAAACAAGAGAAATATTGCAACTCCAGTCATAGTGCATTTAGCAGACAATGTGGACAGCAGTAATTGTATACTATGTCTTTGGGTTTATCTATGACTATATCTCCAAATTCAGGCATAAGAAAAAAAATATCTTAGACAAAAGCACAGACTAAAAACTAAAACTATCCGAGCCAGACTAGAGGATATCACAGCAATAATGTATGTATGTATGAATGTAAGTATGTATCTTTGTCTATATAACACCACACATTTACGCATTGCTTTACAGAAATAGTAATAGTGCAAATGAAGGAATACAGGACAGGTTTAGAAGCATTGGTCTAAAGTGTGATAATTGCATTATTAATGGGGATGGGGGGGGACATGCAGCAAAGGCAATCATACATTGGGAAGGGCACCTTGCCCCAAAGAGCTTACAGTCTACAACAATAAATCCATGGCTTGTGTAACAGATGACCTCTGATCCTCTGTCAATTAAGATTGTCCATATATTCTCATTCTGTTAGATCTGTCTGCTGCTTCGGTATGATTAGGCATAATCTTCTATTATTCATGTGACAAGCATTGGGTGGAATAATCCTGTATGAAAGAACTTGATGAGGGCAATGGAAGAATACAATTCTTTTCAAAAATAAAAGCGAAGAACTGTTTCTGTGCTATGAGTATTCCAGAGCTTGCCTAACACCTATATTCAAAGCTTTTTGGACATCAAAATGGCCATGTTGCCAATGCACAGGCTGTGTGTAAACTGTACTCATAGGGCATCAGAGCACAATTCTTCCATTTCTTTACACCTGATATAGGGGCCTCATTCATTTTTGGTTTGCATATAAGTAGCTCAGAAGCAGGATTAGAAAAAACTATATATTAGCTCAACTCTTTTGCCCTTCCCTGATTTTGTACATTCTTCTCAGGGAGTCTGCATCAGTGATGCATTACCTTTAGCCTATTTAACAGTTATATGAAAAAAATATTCTCAAAGCAGAACTAAAACCGGGTAATAACCTCCCACTTAACCTACTATAGGCCAGAAAATCCTAATGGCACCCATCAATTTTTCCCTCGTGCCCATGATAAAGAGATGACATATACGTTCAATCCTGGATATGATGTCCAAAGAGGTGGATAAGACAATTGCTGGCAGTTTTTTTTAACCCTTTGAATGCCAGAGGGGTGTGCAACGTATTGCAAAGATTAAGGACCAGAGAGGTGTGCAATACATTACACGCCATGCTGTGTCTTAAAGGGACAAGATTAACATGGGCAATGAGCAGAGTTTAAAGTCCTGTGGTTCTGCTAGCAACTCTCAAGGACTTAACATACAGGACTTGAACCAAGTCGCAAGGGAACAACTCACAGGGGCGATTAAGATTTTTCTGGTCATTTGTTTGATAAATGGGGAGGTGGGATTGTTAATAAAAGGCAATAGTTCTCCTTGAGACATCTCCAATGTGTTGCAAAGCAATTACTGCAGGTATCTAGCACCCAAGGGGTTAAATGAAGTTGACACCCAGCTGTATTTTTTATAGAGGCTTTCACCACACAGAGCTGCAGTTTATGGGATTTACAAGCTTATCTTCAGCTCCCTCCTGCAGGATTGAAGTTATCAATATCCTCGTGTGAGCACAGGCCTTTCTGTTTTTAGCACTGATCAATATGTCAACATGACAGAGAATCTAAGTCATCCACCAGCTCTGATCCTAGACGATTCTATAACCCTTTGAGTGCCAGAGAGGTATCCAACGCATTGCGTTGCAATACGTTGAATACCTCTCTGTCACTCAAAGAGTTAAAGGTGCACTGTTGGGCTATAGATTTGAAACTAAGGAGTGACATTAAAAGCCCCTCAATTTGAGCATTGTGCAAGGTATCCCCTAATAAAAATAATGCATGAAAGCACATAGAAATGCGGTTTTCCTCAGAACTGGATTGGTTGCCTGACTAATAAACCGAGGATATGATCTATGTTAGATAAAGACTCAGAGGTAATGGGCATACGTACTGCATTAAAGAATGGATGGCAGATTAATGGAACTAGCATACCACGAGAAGTGGTAGGGGCTTAAAGACTAAGAATAAAAGAATCCTAGTTGCAGGTGGCTGTACAGGGAGGATGGGGTTCATTTGCCAGACATTGGTTTAGATATTTTTAATTCAGATTTGTAGAATTGTGTTGAAAGCTGGGGAAAGAAGTAGTGGTTAAAGAGGGGGAAGGGTTTCAGACCCCATGCATCTGCTTTTTGGATGGCGTCAATGTGCCATTCCCTGAGCCAAGGGGTAAGATATAAACACCCTAGAAGGTTGCAGTTGTGTGGGCCTAGCTGGGAACTGAGTCTGTGGTGAGGCTTGGTGATGGCAAGAGGGGTGCAGGCCTAGTCTACCTGGTTGGTTGTGGAAAAACACTAAGCAGTGACTTTGTGGTCAGGCTTGCTGAAGGGCCAGAGGAAACGGTGCTAGCAGGAATAAGGGGGGAGGGGCATGGGGACCAAGATGTTTTGGGGATGCCCTGCAGATCCTCTTGGGATAGCAGCTGGGTTTGGGGGGGTGGCTCAGCTGCTATGGGGAGGTGGAAGGTTTGGAGACATCCAGCCTACGCTCCACAGGTCATTGGCAATTGGGGTGGAGCTGAGGGCTTCTCCGTTGGTGGGCAGCCAGATGCAGGAGAGGTCTGGCTGAAGAGGTGGCCAAGTGCAGGCGTGTCTTGGCCATTGGCCCTTTTGGGGAGGGTAATGCCACATTGGGGTTTGTTGGTCCGTCATTTGGTTAACCTGTAAATTCAGGAAATAAATTATGATGTCTTTTTTGCCACATGCTGTTGTTATGTGTTTTATTTGTCAAAAGGAGTGCTGATAGGGATGAGCACCTTATTGACCAAGTAGTTCCTAGATTATATAGGGCTGTATTCCATTACACATGGTGGAAAATTCAGCCAGCAAAAGAGATGGAAAAAGGCATTTTTGTCTTTTTTATGACTCTTGCCTTTCAATAATGGCTGATATGTATCCTAAATTTAATAAAAATGGGCAAAACAACATTTCAAATGGAAACTCTACAATTACATTGCAGTACAATGGCTTTTGCAATTCTCCCTTCTGTGGCTGGACAAGCCTTCCCAGATCTGGCAACTCAAGGCCATTACCACTACAGACCTCCTAGTGTCCCCATGTGCACCCAGCCACCTTCCCTACACCTTCCCTACACTCAGAAGCAAGAGAGTTACATGGATTTCTGTAACGTGACCAGAGGCTGGAGTGGGATATGTAAGGTAAGGCTTTCCCCAGACAACCTGTACAACTAAAAATTAAAAAATACACATAAGGTATACATTAAATGTAAATTAATATAATCAAACAAAATGAAAGCACATAATAACTGTGTAATATAAAAAAAGATGTGCATATCCAATAATCAATCAATGCAAAAAAATGCAGGTAGACATGTTGGAACAAGTATAGAAAATCCCCATCATTTTGGGATAGATATCCCTTAATCAGGAGGTATTTCTTAGCTTAAGGATGCTACAACACAGTTAAAATACTTTTTAAGTATGGTGTTCAGTGCAGATGCACACCAAAGGCACTGAATTGGGAATTAGATTGGTGTCTGGATTCACTTTCATTGTGACCTTGTGATGTCAGAGCCATGCCAGCATCATGGCATTAGTGTCATAATTAAGCAAAGTGTCTGCCTACAATACAATACACAGTATGCAGTGCACAAAATGCAAAGTTAACTCAAATATGGAGGTCAGAGCACAGAAAGAAACTATTGCAATACGTACAAAGAACCCCAATCACATAACTTAAAGGGATAGTAACACTTCGTTTTAACTTTATTTTATTTTGTAGGCATTAAAAAAACATGAAGAATGATATAAGTCTTATCTCTCAAACCTTTATGGTTTATGAGATATTCACAAGCAAAGTTCCCCTCCCCGCCCCTTTTTCCTAGTGTAAGCCATCTCTTCTCAGATGTGAGTCTGGTTGTATGACAGTACAGATAACAGAAGGGGACAATTTTCTTTGTATGAAAACAATGAAAGCCCTTCCCCCCTTGAAAAGTTTTTCAGCTTTTTCCATTATCTTAATTGAAGATTGTCCCTCTCTGCAGTCTACCTGGGCATCTCCCTTCTTATCTGGTTGAACAGGGGGGGGATACTTTGTTTGTGAATATCTCTTAAACCATAAAGGTTTCAGAGATAAGACTTATATCATTCTTCATGTTTTTTTAATGCCTACAAAATAAAATAAAGTTAAAATGAAGTATTACTATCCCTTTAAGCCAAGATAAACACTGTACTGGTAACTATAAACTCCATATGTGGAGAAGTAGATTTTTCTGCAGCCTTGTAATACTGGGGCTTTAGTTAAAGTGTGTGCAGGTGGTTCTAGTTATCAATTCATAGAGACTTATGGAGCTTTTACTAGATTCCCTGCAACTCTCTTCTGTTCTGTATCAACCTACTAGCCCAGTTTTATGGGAAAAAAAAAACACTAGTGGGGCTTCTCACCAATCAACATTACCTCCTAGAGTATCCTGCAACCTTAAGGCCTCTAAAGATACCTTCTAAACTGGGTCAAGGAAAGGTTAGCAAAATCATTAGAAAAAGTTATGATTGTACTTTTACACACACATTTAATAAATTAATATAAAATATCTACAGCAATGCAAACCCACAAGGGACTATAAATAAAGTGCTACACATTAGACTAACAAATAAGAAAATATACACAGTAATTCAGGAACTTCTAGGCCTCGTCCTTTCCAGCAGGCCCTACAGACTTTCTCTCCCCTTGGCAATTCCAGAAAAACGAAAGTCAAAATTCCCACCCTTTTTCTGCTAAACAAATCTGCCTCCCCCACCTCTCTGAAGCCACACCTGACATGACATCAGCAGCTTGCTTTGGATTTCCAGGATGTGGATAGTCAAAATGGTAACCAAAAGTTAGCTGAATTTAGGACCAAGACAGACTGACCAGAAAACAGATCATCACAGGGACATCCTTTTGAACACCTCTACCCTACAAATTAAAAGTTCAGGCCCCCTTCCATTTTTCCTGTCCCATTATCACACTCAGTGATTGCCAAGTGTCGTTTCTCAGGGCACAGCAGGTTATATTTTAAGATATCCCTAATAAAGCATAAGCATGAGTAACCGACTGACTTCCGATTTGTGTACAAACAGGGATGTCCTTAAAATGTGGCCTACTGGTGTGCCTTGAAAAATAATATTGGTAAAAACCACACTAGCCTACAAGTAAGTGGCTACTAACAAATTTGCTCTCTCACAGTCTAGATGTGGTGCTCCACACTACTTTTCTTACTAGCTAGATGAGCAAATACTCAGACATTGCCATGAATCTGTCATGCCTTCACCAGGTTTACAATTTTGCATTTACTGCTTCAACAGTGGCTCATTTGTATATTGAAATGCTGCTTAATGAACTACTGTCATATTTCTGTAGGTGTGGTTATATGTTTATATGTTACTGTAGCTATTTGCCACATGCACTAAGCTCCAATAGCTGCCTATTCTACCGGAGTTCACAGTCCCAACATCATCAACCTGAGGTTGGCAGAGTTGGACTCTGCCCATAGCTTTCTATGCAGCCATGTCTATGATCCAAGCAGAGTAGCTGGCTTCTGTATGTGCTGTAACAGCTGATAGAAACATCATAGTGGATACCCACGTATCTTATACCCCTTTGAATGCTACAGCAATGTGCTGCACACAGGACTTGTGTAAGGATTTTTGCCACTCTATGCAAAACCTCATTTTGCCACCCCTTGGCTCCGCCCCTTGGGTCCCACCCCTTTATGCCCTACCCTTGTACTTGTGTGTTTGTGTGTACCATATATGCGTGTAAGTGTCAATGTGTGTGTTCCCTATACATATATGTGTCAATGTATGTATGTTCCCTGTATGTGTGTAAGTGTCATTGTGTTCCCTGTATGTGTGTGTCAGTGTTCCCTATAGGTGTATAAGTGTGTCAGTGTGTGTGAGTCTCTGTAGGGGTATCAGTGTGTAAATGTGTGTGTGCTTCTCTATATGTGTATAAGTGTACCAGAGTATGTGTTTTATATATGTGTATGTGTGTCAATGTGTATGCTTGACTGTATGTGTATCAGTGTGTCAGTGTGTGTACTTATCTATATGTGTATCACTGTCAGCAGAACATCCAATTTTGGACTAAAATATTGAGTAATACATTGCTCTAATTTTGCAGTCTAAAAGTGATTATTATTTTATTTCAATATGCATATGCGTGTGCTTCTAAAATGGATAAAAAATTCTTCCATTAAACGGTAGGAGGAGGCTTTCTAGGTGCTCGATCTTTTCAGAGTGAGTGCCTCTCTATCTCTCTCCTCAGTTTTTTCACAAAACAGCCGACAAGGTGCATGCAGAATAGCACATTCCCTTATAGTATATATACACCCTTCACACCTGCTTGAGTTGTGCACACTGATTTGTTGCAATGTACCTTTAAATCTTCACTAAGACTAAAGCTTACAGGCTCCTAAGGTTTGTAAATGATTATACATATATAGATATATATTTATTGTCAGGATTCCGCCTATGAATATGTTCTGAATTGTGTCTTTTGTAATGAGACCAACAACTACAAAAAGACATTTTGTTCATTTTTTTCAAATGATTGTGGCTACACCTGTCCTGTCATTTTAACTTTTCCAAGAACTGACGATAAAAATGGCTAAAACTTCTATTTTATTCCCTCAAATGCCTCAGAGGGGTACATTAGGTAGCTTTGCAATGTGCTGTGGAGCTGTCTAGCACTTAAAGGGTTAAAAGCCCCAACTGGTTCAATAGGCATTTTGGGAAGGTCTAGTGTCCCCTATGCTGCTGATCATGTGTCCCAAAACTGGTCCAATATGAGTCTGATCTAATAAAAACTGGAGCAAACTGACTTCACCAGAGGGGACAAAGAAAAACTTAGAAAAATGCATATTTAACCCTTTTTGAGTGCCAGAGGGGTACCCAACATACCCCCTGCACTCAAAGGGTTAAAATGGCAACTGAGTATTGGTAAAGTATTGAGTGCTGATACAGCAGGGCTATCTGTTTTCTTTCTTTATGTAAAAATAATACCATTCATAATTGCCAAAGAGGTCTCCAACACATTGCAATGCAATGTGTTAGATACATCTGTGGCACTCAAAGGGTTACATGGTGTTTTTAACCCCTAGGAAGCTATAAAGGTTTCCAAAGGATTGCAAGACCTCTGAGGCATCCATTGTAATTATTGGGGATTTGTATTTGCCCCCTGTGATGCAGTTGGTTTAAACCTTTGAGTGCGAAATGGGTAGGCAGTGCATTGCAATGCAGTGCTCTGGCATTCAAAGGGTTAAACCAGCTGTCCACTGAACATCAATCAGCCTTTGTCCATAGGGGCCATTGTGCTGTGTATGTATTTGTTCACTAGGGGGGCCGAGCCAGCCATGGGATCACACTAACAGTGAGCCTCTGAGCTGAGCTCAGCGCTCCTCCCCAGGGCTTGGTCACTACCTGCTCCGCTCCTTCCCAGGAGTCTCAGCACAATCAACCACGCATGTGCATGACACAGACCAGCAGTAGAGACTGCCCGAATGCACCGCAGCTGATAATGGGGAGGTGTGCCCCGAATTCAGACAGTAGGAGTACTACGGTCTGAATCTGGAGCACCCCTCTCCGTTATCAGCCACGGCGAGTTTGAGCAGTCTCTACTGCGCATCTCTGCAGCGCGGCCAACAGGATCCGGCCACCAGCCGAGGTTGCTGGGTGGCACTGTGGCCCGTATATATGGGCTTTTCAACTAGTAGTAACTTAATAAGATATTTGTTGAGGTTAAAAAAAGTTCAACCTTTACCACATCACTTTTACTGTGGCAAAGGTTGAACATTGTGGCAGTGTGTCAATTTTCATCATTATTTACTCTGTAAATACGGAACATCAACCCTGATTTTGTCCAAAGGAATGCAAAAAAAAAAAAAAAACCACACTGAAGAAATATCTAATTATGTCCCCAATCTGATCCCTTTCAATTTATTCAGTAATCTCTTGTAAGGCACAATATCAAACCATTTAACAAATTCAGGTATACTACTCCCAAATCTATGACCTTGTCTAAGTTACCACTTACCCTTTCAAATAAAGCAAGTAAACTAGTTTGACCTGCTCTGTCCTTCATAAAGCCATGCTGGCTTTTACTAATTAGATAGCTGGTCATCATATAATCCTGAATACTATCCTTTAGTAACCCTACTAATATCTAATTGGTTTTTGCAGTACTGTTGGAACTGAAATACAGTACAGCTCTAAAATTAATGTTGCAAGAGAAGTCGTTAATTCAACATTTTGAAATAACTGTAATCTACAAACGGTGTGTTACTTCCTCTTTTACCAACTTTTAAGGTTTATCAAATAGTTACAGATAAAGTTGGCTTGAATAAAACAGTGGATTTGCTGTTAAACTGTTCAGTCTTTGTTTTAATTAAAACTAGCAAACAGGTAAGAGTAACAAAAAACAAATGAAAAACCTTTTGCATGCACACTTTGCCCACTGTACAGTTTGAGTGCAAGAGACGTATCCAATGCATTACCTTGCAATGTGTTGAAAACCCCTTTTGATCCTCAAAGGGTTAACCTTTTAATGACCAGTGGGGTGTGCAATGCATTGCCGTTCAATACCTTGCACAGTCCTCTGGTCCTTTAAGGGATAGTAATACTTACTATGTAAAAAAATATATCTTGTAGTGTTTATCCCCCTGAGTAAAAAAAGGATACTCTCACTGCTGAAAGGTGTTTTATTCAAAAGTTATTACAGCTCAAAGTTGAATTTTTAGGTGCAATATCACAGTGGCCTGAAATTATACAGTGGCACTATTATTACAACATCCTATGGACAGCTCTAGTTCGTAGACCATAAATCTCCATAGGATGGTGTAGCAACAGCGCCACTGTACAATTTAAGGCCACTGTGATATTGCACCTAAAAATTCAAATTTGAACTATAATAACTTTTGAATAAAACACCTTTCAGCAGTGGGAGTACTCTTGTTTTACTAGGGGGATAAAGCCTACAAAATATTTTTTTAACAGTTTAAGTATTTCTATCCCTTTAAACAGTTATGGGTACATTTAGAAGCTTATGAACAAAAGATTAGTGGCACAATTAGGGGTGGAAATAATATTGTATATTCCCAAGGTGTTGGAACACTTTCTTGCATTCAAACAGTTTAAAGCCAATTTAAAGGGATAGTAATGTCACGTAAAAAGTAATAGCTATATCGTAGCTATAATTAAAAGAGATTACCTGAGGTTATTCCTGTCTCTCAAACCTTTATGGTTTGAGAGATATACGAAAATAAAGTTTTCCGCTACCTCGCCTTTCTCATACGTCAGCTGTATAGCTGACGGCATGAGATCCTAGTCCTGGGACAAGTCGGAGGGTCTTCAGGAGAGCCGACATAGCAATATCTAAAAATAAATACTTAATTGGAACAGTCTACAACATGTGCCTGGTTTGCAAGCACACTTTGTATACCATTCCGATTAAGTATTTATTTTTAGATATTGCTGCGTTGGCTCAGCTGAAGAGCCGCCTTCTGGTTGCACGACCAGAATCTTCTACTGACAGCTTTACAGCTTGTCAGACAAAAAGGGGAGGGAGCAGAGAACTTTATTTTCCTATATCTCTCAAACCATAAAGGTTTGAGAGATAGGAATAACCTCAGGTAATCTCTTTTTATTATAGCTACAATATAGCTATTACTTTTTACATTATGACATTACTTTAAATCAATAGATGTTTGTATTTTTCCTCTTGCAATGCTGCTAGTTTTTTTTCTGTGAAAAAAGGCTCTTAATTGTTAAAGTTTTGAGCAGCATTACTATTGACTTTGCATAATGTGATTTGTATTTCACATAGTTTATTTACAACCAATTGGTTTGGCTAGAAAGTGGAAGCATTTTCAAAAGTTTGCATTTTTGATAAATTGTATTTGGATCATCCAAGTGCAAATACTAACAACTTAATACCCAAAGATACACCAAACAACTGTTTACACACACATACCTACACACACACCTACTCACACACACACCTACACACACACTCACCTACACACACACTCACCTACTCACACACACAGATACCCACACACACACACACACACACACATACCACCACACGCACACACCTACTCACGCACACACACACCTACACATGCGCACACATACTAATACACACAGATATCTACACATGCACACACCTGCACACACACATATCTGCACACACCTACTCACACACATACACCTACACACGCACACACCTACACACACACACACACACATTCCTACACACACATATACACACACACACACATACCTACACATGCACACCTACACACACACACATACCTACACACTCACACACCTACCCACACATACACACACCTACACACTCACACACAGATACCTACACACACACACCTACACACGCACACACCTACACACGCAAACACCTACTCACACAGACACCTACACACACACACCTACACACACACCTACACGTGCACACACACCTACTCACGCAAACACATACTCACACACACACACCTACTTACACACACACACACACAGATACCTACACACGCACACACCTACACACACATACATATACACACACACCTACAAGCACACACCTACAAGCACACACACACACACACACATATATATACACACACACCTACACGCACACACCTACTCACACACACACACACACACATACATATACACATACACGCACACACCTACTCACAGACACACACATACCTACACACACCTACTCACACACATACACACACACAGATACCTACACATGCACACACCTACACACACACACACACACACATATACACATACACACCTACGCACCCACATACCTACACACACATTCACACACACACACACCTATGCACGCACACAACTACTCACACACATACACCTACACTTGCACACTCCTATACACACACACACACACACACACACATACACTTACACACGCACACACCTACACACACATACCTACACACACACATATACACACACACATACATACACATGCACACCTACACACACATACTTACACACTCACACACCTACCCACACATACACACACCTACACACTCACACCCCTACACACACACACACACACACACACACACACACACAGATACCTACTCACACACACCTACACATGCAAACACTTACTCACACACACACAGATCCCTATACAGGCACACACCTATATACATATACACACACGCACACACCTACACACACACTCACACACACACATACATATACACACACACACACACCTACACATGCAAATACCTACTCACACACCCACCTACACAGGCACACACCTACTCACACACACACACACATACCTACACACACACACACACACCTACCCACGCACACACACCTACTCACACACATACACCTACACATGCAAACACCTACTCACACACTCACCTACACACGCACACACTTACTCACACACACACAGATACCTACACAGGCACACACCTACACACACACACACATATACACATACCTACACACGCACACACCAACTCACACACACCTACACATGTAAACACCTACTCACACACACACAGACACCTACACATGCACACACCTACACACACACACACACACACACATACATATATACACACACACAGCCACACACCTACACACGCACACACCTACTCACACACCCACCTACACACGCACACACCTACACACACACATACATATACACACACGCACCTACTCACACACACACAGATACCTACACACACACACACTCACTCACACACACACATATACACACACACATACCTACATACACCTACTCACACACACACACACATACACATCTACGCACGCACACACCTACACACACACACCTACGCATGCACACACCTACACACACCTACACACA